>JAJMHH010000050.1:0-79392 GCA_030582955.1 Osmozyma tolerans
TTACACTAACATTACACTAACATTACACTAACATTACACTAACATTACACTAACATTACACTAACATTACACTAACATTACACTAACATTACACTAACATTACACTAACATTACACTAACATTACACTAACATTACACTAACATTACACTAACATTACACTAACATTACACTAACATTACACTAACATTACACTAACATCTACACATATACCTTACGGTAGCATACAGTAACATATACATATGTACAACTCTATTTACATTACATACCCTTTCTCGAGTAGAACAAGAAAGCTCTCTCGTGTGTGGGAAGAGGGAATGGCGAAATCACCTCGGACTGGCCTGGTCTAGCCACAGGATCGTTCAAGTAGATGGCATGGCACGTTTCGTAGGAAACCTCGAGATGGTGAGGCAACACGGCAAACGCACCAAGGAAAGGACGTGGGGTCCATGGAGTGAAGTAGGGCTTGGTGGCATCTTGACGTCCAAACAAGCCCTTTTGCCATGGCAAGTTCACCAATGCCTTGCTCTCGTCCTCAAGAACCTCCTCCTTCGAAAGCGGCTTGTGCTTTCTCATTTTCTCCGGCTTAAACGACGCAAACGAGTCCATCTCCTGGCCTGCCTTCAACTTGTTCTTCTCGCAAGTCACTCGGAGGTACTCGAGATGCAGGTTCAACACCTCAGACAAGATCTTCTTCACCTGCGATGCAAGCTTAGCTGCTGCTGGAGTCTCGTACTCAGTCGACTTGGTCGAGATGTACTTCTCGCAAGCCTCCGCAGAATGCGTCTCCACAAGAGGATGCTTCTCCTTCTTCAAAAGTGTGTAGGCATTGAGCGCCTTCTCAGCATCAGCAAGGTTAGGCAACACTTTTTGGAATACCTTAGCCTCGAGCTCTTCGGCTTCCTTGTTCTCACCAGCACTCAAGATCCCATTCAAAATGCTCACTCGCGTGGTCTGTCTTTGCTCCTCGAGCATTTGCTGCTCAAGCGACTTGTTGTAGCTCTCTGCTGTCACCTTCGTCTCCTCAACATGGTTGTCCAATGTGTTCAACGAAGCTGGCTTGCTCTGCTTCTTCTCCCACGCATCCCTTGGGTGGTCCTTTGCGTTTTGAACGTACTTGTTCCATGCATGGATCTGGCTGTTGTCCGTCTTGATGGCCTTGGTCAAGCTTGGCTTGGCTCTGCCCATGGCAAAGAGAACCTTCTCAGGCTCCACACTGAACATGTCGCCGCTCTTCAATGGGAAAGACGAGTGTCTGACCGTGATGCCGTTCACCTTGACATGTCCGCCCTTGATGAACTCTCTGGCCTGTCTTATGGAAGATGCAAACAACGCTCTGAAGACGGCAAACTCGAGTCTCTTTTCGAGAGTAGCGTACGTCTGAATGGCCATGGGGGTATGCTGAATCTTCCGTCCTTGCAAGGAGGCATCTAGCTGGGCCACAGAGTTCAAGTTGGGCTTGAACATGGCCTTCCACTGCTTCTCGCCCAAGTGTTCACCGTGGTAAGCTCTAGTTTCCTGTTTAGCCAGCCATTTCTGCTGAAAGTGTGTCTTGGTGTTGTATCTTGGGTTTGGCTTCTTGTAGATGTTGAACAAGTTGTACTTGTTCATGGACGCACGGACACGCCCTCTTGCGAGAGAGAAAAAGTTCTGTGTCCTTCTAGGCATGGCCAGGTTTTTCTTTCTTTTCCCCTATGCGTTATGGACGGGCGTTGGTGCGATGGTGGGTTTCGGTAGCACTGGTGAAAAATCAACGAAAAGTAGTGCGAAGCTCATAACACGCTTATTCACTTCTGAGGTGTGGGAATTTCCTCTCTACAATGGTCATGGACAGAAAGTGGTCAATAGACGAGGAGATCAGATTGTTTTCGCTAATATGTGACTTCAAGCCAATTGGAAAGAATGAAGATGAGAACACACGGGAAATTCTCTCGCGTTTAAATGAAGAATTCGGCGCAAACGATTCCATCACCAGAGAGCAGCTCCAAAGCAAATTAAACCAGCACTACAACTTAGAGAAGCTAAGAGAAATCGAAAATGGCACTGACGAGACTAGCGATCAAGACAGTGCCAGCGATGAAAAGACCAAAAACAACATTAAAGAGGAGACTCCCGATGCTCTGGTAGCGAAGGAGGTCAACGAACAAGCACCAGCTAGAAACACGCGATCTCGGGAGAGAGAAGCACAGGCTTCGAAGAAAGATCAAGCGAACGCAAAGAATGGGCCCGACGTCAAGGGTGTCAAGTCTCAGAAAGCAGAAGCTATCAAGGAAAACGACTCCGGCGTGTATCTGTCTGAGCTCAGTGATGTGGAAGGAGAGATGCCTGAGGACGAGGATATCTTGAAGATGAAGACGAATCTGAAAACACAGAAGAAAGCACCTACAAAGAAAGAAGACACTGAGCCACGAACGCGGAAGAGAACCCGTTCAAACGCCAAAGCTGCAGAAAGAGAACAACCACCACCAAAACGTCGCCTGCGGCCAGGAACCCCTCCAGTTAAACGGAGAACAAGATCAGACAAGGAGGACTCAAGTGGTCCCCAGCCAGCACAGCTGGAAGAACCACCTGCTGAAGAGCCAAAGACACGAAGGTCTGCCCGTACAGCAGTGCGGAGGTCAAGTCGAAAAAAACAAACATAGAGAAAACACTCCTACGAATAAAGTATTATGTAACTTCTATCATGATTATATATATGTATATACCACAGTGGATGCAGTGAATAAACCGTATGCAATGTAATGTCCAAAAATGTTTAGCTTAAGACATGATGTCCCAGAACTTCTCCCAGAGGTTCTTGGGCTTATCATCGTCCCAAACCATCTCATCAACTTCTCTGACTCCGCTCTCTACGTCGCACTCATCAATTGGGATGAGGAGCGATCTCCAAGAGAATGCATGCTTTGTGAAACCGTTGAATGCAAAGTGGGCCACTAACCACACCACAAAGAAGAGAATGACCGAAATGTATGCTGTGAAAAACTTGCTGGCAGTGATGCTGAAAAATGAAGCGTATCCTTGCACAAAAACAAGAATAAAGCCCAATGCGAAGGCATACCAGGCAATGTACGGCATACCCCACGCCTTGTAGGGTAGGCTGTCCCTGCTGATTCCCCTTGACTTCAAGATCATAATGAACCTGATGTGAGAAAGAGAGATGTTGACCCATGCAATCAAACCAGCGACTGCAGTAATGTTCTGAAGCCAATTGAACACCGTGTTACCACTGTTAGACAACGACAAGTAGCCCAATGCACCAAATGCAGCGGTGAAAATGACTGCAGCGTATGGGATACCATTCTTCGTGGTCCAGCCAAGAAATTTTGGTGCAGCATTGACCTGGGCCAAACCGTAAAGGATTCTCGAGCCACAGTAAACGTTGGAGTTGGCAGCGGAAATGACGGAGATCAAAATCACGGCATTGAAGATACTGGGGAGGTACTTGGTACCGGAGTTGTGCATGGCAACAATGAATGGAGATGATGCGGCAAACTGAGAGTCGTCATGGAGTTTAGGGTCGTTAAAAGGAACCAACAAACCCATGAAAAACATTGACAAAACGTAGAAGATCATGATTCTCCAAATAACCTTTCTGATGGCAGATGGAACAGCTTTTCTGGGGTTGGCAGACTCACCACACGAGATACCAACCAACTCGACACCCTGGAAAGTGAAGAGAGCAGACACGAGTGACGAAACCCAGCCCAAGAATCTGTCGGTGGACATGTCCTTGACAAGACCGGCACCAGCACCCCAAGGACCAGGGTGGTGCCAATAACGGAAACCAACAGGGCCGGTTTTTCCAGCACCACAGACCATGCAGAGAGCGTAAATGAGCCATCCGACGACGGCGATGATCTTCAAAAAGGCAATCCAAAACTCGAACTCACCGTAGAACTTAACGGGGAACATGTTGAAGACAGCCACCAACACAAAGAAAATGGAAATCCATGCGGCCAAGGGGACCTTGGTCGTCCAGTAGTCGATGATTTGACCCACCACGGAGATCTCCAAGGCGAAGGTGATTGCCCAGGAGAACCAGTAGTTCCAACCATTGGCAACACCGAGTGCTGGGGAACAAAAACGGGTACAGAATTGAGTAAAAGAACCGGAACATGGGATGTATGTAGCCATCTCACCTAAACTCTGGGTGACTGACCATGCTAATGTTGTGATAAACAAGTATGAGATGAGTGCCAACACGGGACCGTAGGAAAGGGCTTCCTTTGAGGACAAGAACAAACCAGTACCGATGGTACCACCAAGGGCAATCATAGAGATGTGTCTGGCCTTAAGACCACGCTTGACCTGGCCCTTTTCTCTGTTCAAGTCGGAGAAGTCGTCGCGGACGTAGTCGACGTCCTTCTCGTTAGTGGAGCTGCCCTTGTCATTACGCTCATAAGAATAGGAAATTGTGTCATTGACATCGGTCCTGTCATACGTATAAGCGTCATTTTTGTCGATAGACCCGACGGCCTTTTCGTTGTCGCCAAACATGAAGAAGTCTTAATGTGGACGGGAAGGAGACAGGAGGGAATTATATAGACGTCACTCTAAGCAATTGGAGCACGAGATGGGGAGGGGAGAAACTCAAAATGAGGGGATTCAAATAGAAAGAGGGGGGTAATCAAGGAAAGGGTTGGCGAAATATAAAGAAAGTCTATTAATGAATATAATAAGAGAAGGGGAAAACAGAGAATGAGGGCGATGTGAAATACATTTAATGCAAAGAGAGACCAAAAAAAAGAAATGAGTTATCGGTGCCAAATGCACAAGGTACAAGATCGCACGCACGCGAGGTTGAATGAATCACTATTAAATAACCCGAAGCCTATCTATCAAACCGACAGAAAAAAGAAATCGCCATTTGCTCCTGTATATAGGACAAGGCGATGAGTTTGCCGTGCGCCATCGCCGTATGAATCGTAGGCGTTTTCTACTAGTGCGAACTGTGACGGTAACTCTCATCGCTTGACCTTGCACTTAGCAGTATCATGTTCCGAATTGATCCAACTTCTCGACTGCTACTGCCATTAGAGGTTTATCTGGTTATAGATTATCTTAAAACCTTCACCTACATGAAAATGTGGGGTTGACAGGACCAAACTACTAAATCAGGAACCTGGCGACCCTTGACATTTGCTTGTATTTGTTATCAATTACTTTTCTTTCTTTTTTTTATTACTAGGGCATTGTCATTTTTCCTTTTTTTTTTTTTTTTTTTTTTTTTTTTTTTTTTTTTTTTTTTTTTTTTTTTTTTTTTTTTTTTTTTTTTTTTTTTTTTTTTTTTTTTTTTTTTTTTTTTTTTTTTTTTTTTTTTTTTTTTTTTTTTTTTTTTTTTTTGTGCTCTGCTCTGCGGATTGGTTGCGGCATTTTTTTTTTTCTATGAGATGCCGTCTACCTACCAATTCTCCTGGCCAATTACGCACACTCTTAATTGCACTCATTGAAAGGCAAAATCTATGCCTTCAATTTAATGAAGCCCCTTTTCAACCACTTTTAAAAATCCCGTACCTTCCAAATTGAACCCTTGTTTAGACTTTCACAATTTAAATCAATTTTTTCTACATTTTTGTGCACGTGCTCCGTGGTTCTTAAGTGCATTTTAGTAAACCATGTTATGCGCATTCTATCCTCACCGGAAATTAAACTGGTCAACTCCGAACTTCAATCAGTTGATTACCCGTAGCCGCCTTCTCTGCTTTTATCTTCGATAGATGGCTTTCGAAAAAAGCCATACCTACTAATTCATCTCTACACGCTGCATTCCATAATATTTGAGGCAACAGAGTACATTCTTACTTTCCTTATAGAATCATGGTCACTCATCACATGTAGGCTTGAAAATGATGTCATTTATACGATAAGACTTGTATCGCAATCTCAATACAATAGTCATACAATTCGTGATATTCAACAATAATAAAAAAAAGGAACGGAGTGGGTATTCAAAACATCTTTCTAAAAAAAAAAATAAAAAAAAAAAAAAAAAAAAGCTTGTCGCTTAGTAGAAGACAAACTTAGCACGACCGGAAGTAACACCAACAGTGCATCCATCGGTGCCATCACCATTGTACTTACCATTTTCGTAAGTACATTGTCCAGACACACTTCCTCCTTCGTCAGCAACAATCTTAACTCTAAAGTTGGCAGCTTCCAAGTTGTTAGGGTTTGGAATCAAAGAAAGGTAAGCAATGCCGTTAGTGTAACCAGCACCAATGTTCAATGGAGCCCAGTTACCAATTCCGGAGCCAGCGGTTCCCCATTGGCAACCCTTCTCCCAAGAAACACCGGCATTGTTCACGTAGTACTGAGCAGAAGTGGACTTGCCTTGCCACTTGTAGTAGGTGTCAGAGTCCACAGTAGTCAAAGGAAGAGACTTACCAGATTCAGCAAAAGTTGGGATAACCATGTTCTCAGTACCTGGGTAGTCAGTTCTGCAAATAGCAACATCCTTAGACAACTTGTTCTCCACAATGGCCTTGTCCTGACCCCACTCACACAAGTAGTTGGTGTTCTTGTTGGTACGGTACAACTTGCCGTTCTTGCAAAGCAAACCGCCAATGGAAACACCGTTCTCTGGTTGAGCAGATGGGTACTGGGTCTTGGACATACCGGATTGACAAGCGTAAGAGCAGTGAGAACCCTCCTTACAGTTGCCACCAGTAGAGCCATCGGAGTTTTCGATACCAGACCAGCCACCGAAACCCAATTGGTCGAGCGCAATAACACCTTGGCCAGATGGGAATTCGTCACAAGACAAAACACCGTCTTGGAACTCCTTTGATGGGTTAGCGTAATCGCTGAGGTCACCAAAGATACTAGAGGAGCCAGAAGGAGATGGACCAGACGACAGAGTGGAGGAAGCACCTGCGGTGGAGCTGGAAGAAGCGGCAGTGGAGGAAGTGGTGGTAGCAGCAGCAGAAGAAGTAGAGGTGGAGGAAGTGGAGGAAGTGGAGGAAGTGGAAGGAGTGGAGGAGGAAGAAGTAGTGTCGAAGTTGGACAGGGATGGCTGAGCAGTAGTCTCAGCGGCAGTGGTGGAAGCAGCAGCAGCGGAAGACGACTCGGCAAGAGCGGAAGATGCTGCAACATGAACCTCTGGAGAAGGAGACTTGGCGCCGTTAACAGTGACAGTCACGTAAGCGTACTCATAGACAACTTCTCTCTTGTGTTTGTGGTGACGGTGCACCTCAGTAGAAGCACAATCTTCATCCCTCTTGTAGGCAGGGAGAGCATTGGCAAAAGAAGAGCAGGCCAAAACGGCGGAAAGGAGCGTGGGTGAGTTCAATCTCATTACTATAGGAAATGTTAGTAATTTGCCAATTGTCAGAGCATATAAAGTGAGTTGCCAAGTTTATCCAAGAGGTTTTGACTGTTTTTAAGAGAAACACGCTTTCATGATATAATTGAGAATAGCACTTGGCTGCTACAATGCCAGGAGTTAGCAGACATCCGCAGGCACCAAGTGTTATCAGGAGTCGCGACTAGTAAACAAAAACGCCCATTTTGATGAGCGCGTTTCGCAGGAGCTAGTGAGGGGCGACATGGACGAAACCTGCATATATGCTAAACGAGCCAAGGCTCATACTCAAGAGCGGAACGAAAGCGAAATGTCGCATGGGCCAATGTGTGCATATGCAGTAATTGAGACTTAGCTGATGACAATGTAGGAAAAACGCCCTAAAACAGCCATACAACCAGGACACGCGACATTTTAGCCGAGACACCGTGAGTTGTAGGCGGTTATACATCACCGGATGTGAGCTCGTCAACAGTAGAGGGCCAAGTAAAGGAGCTGTTAAAGCGGGTTATTTTAAAGCATGGGATTGAATATCTTCGTGTCTGGTAAAGAAAAAATGAGAATCAAAACGACATGGTAGATCTTGGGCAACTCAACTAGAAAATAGCGAATGAGACTAAACAATTAGTCAAAAGTAACATACCAAAACAGGTTTAAAAGGTAAGGAACGTAATTGCCTTAAGACAGGAAATGATCGTTACAAACACAAAAGATAAAGGAATGACAGGTTAAACCGGAAGTTATAATGAACGATGAAGAGGAAAAAAAAAAAAAGAAGAGGAATGGAATCCGGGATGTTGATGGAATATATGTGGTCTCACAGGAGGGGGAGATGGGCCAGCATTCGAGGAGACATGCATTCTGCAAGCGGCTGGCGACATTTCTGGTTGGGAGTGCATTTGTTAACAAAAGCCCCCCTATACAGGCTTTTCGCTTGTGCCGCGCCGCGACATACAGGAATCATCAATGCTTCTTTGTTGTTTTGCAAGTCGTGAATGTTTACTATTATGGCTTCATGGTGGCGGAAACCTTCATGACATCAACGACCGCAATCAAATGTCAACCAAGATAAGCAAGAAAAAAAGCCACATATTTGCTGGTTACCCTCGAGGTCAAATTTGCGCTAAGTTTATTTGTTTTCTCTGTTTTGTCGAAACACAACGTAACAATTTTTTTTTCTTCCTTTCTCTTAACTAGGACAAAATGTTGCATTTTCCGATCTGTATGAGTGTCTTGAGATGCGAACTCATAGATCCTTGAGTTGCATACTCATAGGAACTTGAAATATACACCTCAATATTCACCGGTTGCAGCAGGACCTTGATCCGCTTATAATTAGAAACACCTCTCGTATTGGCGAAGAAATTCGGCGCATCCTTTTCAGGGTGTTAGTGTTGTGGTGCTTTTACCGTCTTTACTGTGTTAAATACCTTTACTGTCTTTTTTATTATTATTATTATAATTTTTTTGATTGTTGTAATAGTAAAAAATCGTGACATCTTTGATTTACATCTGCCTATTTTCCAACGGCATTTTTTCATCCTCTACGCCGTAGTAAATTGTCGTTGAGCTCTTTTTGTTCCGATCACTGCGGCCCCCCTTTTAGACTTGGATCAAATGCACAACAGAAGAATACTCTTATACGTTGCCTTGTTACTCGCATATTTCAAAATGTCGCTCGAGCTAAAAAAACGGTTCTGGACTCATCTTGTACTTTTCTATTCGTCTTTTGCCGTCAAAATCAGATTCTATTATTTAGGGCAAAAGGTATTCAGTTGTGTATGAAAACTTGAAAAGTTGATATTGGCAGTTCCCAAAGTTACCAGAATATCACAAAAATAGAAAATTAATAAAACGAAAATCTTGAAATCCCTGCGCCCGATTTCCCCCTGCCAGTGGATGTCAGGCGAAGTGACAATACGAGCTTTAGAGGTGTCAAGAGGCCAGCTATTTATAGGTGAAATTCTTACTAGCCCCTTTTCGTCTCTGCAAGCCCAAACGTGCCTCTGTTCATGCCATCTATAACTATTCCCTATTAGGGGAGCGCGTATTCGTGTTGTAGGTGGCGCACGTGATCCAGAGGTCTTCGAAGTCTGCTGATTGCACTCTTACTACTACGCACCCGTACACCTCATCTCATCGTTGTATACTGTACGCATCTATTCATACTAGGCAAAAAGTGTGGTATAATGTCTAACGAGCCCAAGGCGGAAGAAATGGCGGAGACCGGAAGGGAGATAGCGGATCAAGACCCTACGTCTTTGCAACCTCACGTGCAAAATGAACCAGAGTCGAAAAGTGATGATCATACAACGCAGGATTCAGATAATCGCCCTTCAGATCAGCCTCACACGGAAGCTCCAGTCGAGCCCGAGTCTCAGGTAGCTGATGAAGCTACAGAAGACAAGGACAACCAAATACCAGAACAGGCTCCATCAAGCGAAGGAGAGGCCAAAAACGAACAAATTGGCAAGAATGAACCAAGCGATGAACAACTTCCAGAGACAGGTCCATCTGAGGCGACAGCTGATGAACACAAAGACACCGTTGAGAAGCTTCTCAAGCCATCAGATGAGAAAATTCAGCAATACTCAGATGATGAGATCTCAATTGAGGCATCCAGCACAGACGATGGAAGCTCCAGTTCTTCTGATTCGGAACTGTCATCGGACTCAGACTCCGATTCAGACTCCGATGATGAAACCTCCAACGCACCGCAGGCTGGTGAGTTGGAAGACGAAGAAGATGAGCCTTCAGGGGGACCCATTGTGTCGAAGAATGAAAAGACGGACGAAAAAGCCCCTACACTTCCTGAAGACTACACTGTTCCTGAGAATGCTCCTCTTGAATACGTGGGAGACGTTTGTGGGGTATTTGAAAGAAACGTCATCATCAAGGCCAACATCTCTGGAGAATTCCGTGTTCTTAAGGAAAACTCGGTGCTTTGTTTTGAGGACAGAGAGGTTCTTGGTCCATTATACGAGACTTTCGGCCGTCTACAAGCCCCCAATTACTGTGTGAGGTTCAACACAGACGAAGAATTTGCTCGTTTCAAGGATAAAAAGGGTGCCAAGGTGTTCTATGTTGTTCCCGAAGCTCAATTTGTTTTCACGGACGCCATCAAAAAGCTCAAGGGCACAGACGCCAGTAACTGCCACGACGAAGAGCTCCCTGAGGAGGAGCAAGAGTTTTCTGATGACGAGCAGGAGTTGGCAGCTAAGCAGGAAAAGAAGAGGAAGAAGAAGAAGCTTAAGGAAGGCGACCAGCCACCGCAGAAGAAGCAGAACAACGGACCCCAGAAGCCTCCCACATTCTCCTCATACGGCTTTGCCAACCAAAGCCGCCAACCGCCACAACAAAGCCACTATGCTCACCATAATCCTGCTCTTCACGGCCATCAAGGCTCTCCTGCTTTCCAGCAAGCTCCAAGCCCCTACGGAGTCCCCTTCGATCCGGCTCAGCATCAGTTTTCTCCATTTCCGCAGCCCACACAACCTTACCAGAACCCAATTGCATATCAACAGGCAGTTCCACCACAAGCATACCCAGCATATCAGTATAATCAGCAATTCTACCCACCACAGCCATTTCCTCAAGCAAACGGATATCCACAGCCAATGGGGTATGGCCAGCCGCCTCATCCATACTATCAAGGCTATAATGGTGGCTCGTATCCTCAAGTACCGCCACAACCAAATGTTCCGCAGAATATGCATCCACAACAAAATGTCCCACAGAACATAACTTCACAACAAAATGTCCAGAATGGCCAGCCTCCAAATGAGGCTCTCCAGCATCTTCATGCGCTCGTTACTAACCAGTTGAGTCATCCGCCACCACCAAATCATCCAGGCAACCCCGGTGCTCAGTAGGTGACTATAGACACTAATATATATAAGTAATGCTTGTGTATTTCCACCCCTTCTTATTTACTCCTTCTTTATATGCTATACTCCTGGGGCTTTACCGTCCTCGAGGAGTTGAAGAGCCCGTTTGCCGTGCTCTAATGCGTGCTGGGGAAACCCTGCCAATTTTGCAACCTCAAATGCATAAGACCTTTCGCTGATACCAGGCTCTAGTCTGTGATCGAACATCAAGGGCAAGTCCTTCCCAGGTGTTTTCTCTCCCTCCACAACCTTTGTACGCCAGAACTGGACATTGGACTGCTTGATCTTGTCTTGGTCCAATAGCTGCTTGAGCTCACGTCCAAAATGTGTTGCAAAGAGACACCGACATTTGTTTTTGGTCAACATCGACACCAACGTACCGTACGCAATAGCCAAACCCTCCTTGCCGCTGGTGCCTCTCCCAATCTCATCCACAATCGCCAATGACCGAGTGGTGGCGTTCTGGAGGATATTGCTTGTCTCTATCATCTCCACCATAAACGTGCTGAGGTCGCTGAAAATGTCGTCTGACGCCCCAATTCGAGTGAAGATCCGGTCAACAATCCCTAGGCTTGCTTTTTCGGCTGGCACATACGACCCAATTTGCGCCAAAATCACTATCAAGGCATTTTGCCTAAGGAAAGTGCTCTTTCCTCCCATGTTGGGGCCAGAAATGACCCATGTGTTGGCCTGAGTGCCGAGACTTGTGTCATTTGCGGTAAACATCTCTCCATTCTGTTTAAGACTGTACTCCACAACAAAATGTCTCCCTTTGGTGATGTTCAAACTATTGGACTTGAGAAATCTCGGCCTCACAAGGTTGTTCTGCTCGGCTAAAACAGCAAATGACGAGGTGACATCAAGGAAGTCCGCCATCCTGCTGATATGTCTTAGCTTTTGGATTTTATCCACCACTGCCATCTCCAACTCCTTAAGAATGTGCTTTTCTGCGAGCTCAATCTCCTCGATAATCAGGGCCCGTTTGTACTGAAGATTAGTCCACTCAGAAGGCTTGTAGACAATGGTGGTTTTTTTCTTCTCCATGACTGTGGCATCCAGATTAAGACAAGCGTATATGGAGACACACGAGCTCGACCGACAGGTGATGTGAATGACATTGTGGTGTCTCCCTATTTGATCTTTCCATGCAACCCGGGCATTTGGATCCACCTTCAAAACAGTTTCCTTCACACTCTTTAGGTGCTTGAGAAAGACATCATCCACATCGCCTAATTGGGTATGCAATTGGGTCAATTCGGGCGTAAAGTTTGGCCTGACACTGAACAAAAATGCGGGCTTTTCTTCGCTTTCCTGCTCATACTCTTCTGTAACGTTTTCTGTCTCCTCGGGACCCAGCGGATCGTGCTCTCCAGCAGAACTATCGTTCCTGATGGAGGCCAAAAATGGGTCGATGTGCAAAGTGTTGGTGATGCGGTCAGCTAGGTCACGGGGCACGTCAAAGTCAGCCAAGAAATTACCCAATAATGACTTTCCATTGCCACTCAATTTCTCGAGATGTCCCTTGAGAACGTCTTGGAGATCAGCCAACTTCGAAGTATGATCTCCGATAGCGAGCAAGATCTGATTGGAAGAGCTTGTTCCGATGACTAGCCTTTGAAGTGACCGGACAAGATCGCCTGTTAGCTGCAAGTAATGACGAGTATCCATTTTGAGAGCCAAATTAGTCAAGAAGAGCTCCACAAACTCTTGCCTATTCCGTAGTTCCTCGGCGTCCAAAATGGGAGACTTGAGCCACTGAATCAAGAGCCTGTGCCCTGATGGAGTCACAGTTCTTCGTATAGTGCTCGATAGCGAGCCCACCACAGAGCTAGTGCCACCGCTTGTCAGTCTTTCGGTGAGCTCCAACGCCTCTCGGGTCCGTGAGTCCATGTGGAGAAATTTGTCACATATGTATCGGTTTGGAACGTCTAGCTCCAAAGTGCGGTCAGCGAAGTTCACGTTGAGATACGATAGAACCATGTGCATGGCGGCCACTTCACGCAGAGTAAACGATTCTAGCTTCTTTTGCACTGCCGTGAGCGAAGAGCGGAACTGTAGCTTCAAATCACGATGGATAACCTTGTGGTACCTCACAAAGTACCTTCTGAGGTCTACCAACTCGTCTAACCAGCCAGTCTCAGGAGCCCCTTGGTCCTTGTTATCCATGAAAAGGTCCCTGGACAAGATGATCTCACTAGGGCTAATTCTGGTCAAGTCTGCACCCACCTCCCCGAGAGTGGTCTCTTGTGTGAAGAACTCGCCCACGGAAACATCCACCCACGAAAGCCCAACTGGAGAGTCGGGTGCAGGGAACTTGGCTGTTTGAGGATGGATGTAGATAGCGGCCAAGTAATTGTTCTGGTTGAAGTTCATGAAGGACTCATCGACCAATGTCCCCGGCGTAATGATCCTCGAAACCTTGCGGTATATGTAGTTATCAAAAGGCTCCTGGTACTGTTCGCATATTGCCACGTTCTGGTGGAGGTCCTGGACTAAGAGCTTCACGTACTTCTGGAGCTGGTAGAGTGGAAATCCCGACATGGGCACTGTTGATGTACCCTGGGGCTTGAAGGCAACTTTGATGCCGAGCTTGGGGGCAAACTCGATGGCCTGCTCATAGTACAATTCATAGAAGCCGCCCACCTGTATTAGACACACGCATCCTTTATTAGAATTGATCAATGACAGGATGATTCGAAGCAACGATGGCTTGGAGATTTTGTCTGTGACTCCACCTCTGTCCCAATCTGGAAGAAGCTCACTTTGTTCTGTAAAATCAGGTGTTCGTGTTTCAAGTGGGGGTCTTCCCAGTACCTTCTTGGAAGCAGTAGAATAAGCGAGCCGGGCCAGGAAAAGTTTTGCCGGCTGTCTTAGAAAGCGAATCATCAACAATTGACGATTTTCTATTGCACGATAATGAGTCTCACGTATTCACTACCGTGGATCATCCTCGCCTAGCGACACTTTCCTGATTTGTATGTACTACTAGATCGGACTTTTTTTTTTTTTTTTTTTTTTTTTTTTTTTTTTTTTTTTTTTTTTTTTTTTTTTTTTTTCACTTTTTTTTACGCGCATTATAGAGAACTGAATTAGTGATAAATACAAGAGATGACAAAAGAGCCTCAATTGAGAAACCCTTTGCATCCAGGAGCACCACATAAACACCGGATTCTTTCCTCGTCATTGGTCTCCCTTTCAAATTTATAGTCATATGTGAGTTCCTCGTTGGCATCGATATCCCGCAACGCGTAAATGACAATTCTCTTTTTACCGTCAACTTTAATGATCTTAGCAGTGCAACTTGGATTGCAACAATGATTGATGAATCTGGCAATGCCACCCTTCTTCGTCGCGTCAATCACTGTATTCTCGTCAATACGAAATAGATACGACGAACCAATTCCTGTCTTCAAGTAGCTCTTCTCCCTGTGCTCGGCAACCTGTTGCCGAATACTTTCTCCCACATACTCGATGATCATTTCCTTGGCTGCAATTGGCTCATTAGCAAAGAGCCCCCAGTTGTGAATTGCAGACCGGGCAAATGAAACAGGCTTCTTACGCTTGTTCAATGCGTTAAGGTTCAAGATATCTGACTCAGAACTCAAGATTTGCTTTTGAGCACTAATGTCTGCCGCAAATCTTCTGTTGTTGGCTCTGTTGACACGCGAACTCTGCAAAGCATTGTTGTTGTTGGTATTGGACCCAGGCGTTCCCTCTTCATCATCATGCTGCACCGTCTTGAGTGGTTTGTGTATCCTTCGTTTGTGAGGAAGGTACTCGATTTTGTCTGCCTCTTTGATCTTTCTGTAACCTTGACTCTTAAAGGATCCAGTGTCATTCTCCAAATGCTCGCTGAAGGCACCAATGGACTCTTCCATAGAGACAATAGCTCTGGCCATTTGCCTCTTTTTCCAAGCCCAATACTCTGGATGATTAATCTGGGCTTCTTGCACATCATTGAGACATCTCTTTGCAAGCTCCATATCCTCGTCGTCTTTAAGGAGATCCTGGAAACCTTCGAGGTCAAGAAGTTCCCCGGCCTGGAGCTCGCGGTCATCATATACCATGACTGGTGCTTTTGTGGCCGTAGAGAGGTACTTGGCATTGGGTCCAGCAAACTCTTCCTCTGGCTTTTCGTCAATGTCCATTTGGTCATCAGCAGCTTCCTCTTCGACGCCCTCATCCTCTTCTTCGGCTTCCTCTTCCTCGGAAGACTCGTCGTAGAGAAGAGTTTGCCTAAGCTTAGACAGCTTGTGTCTTTTCTTCGGCAGCTCCTCGTCCTCAGTAGTCGCAGACGTCGACGCATCCCTTTTCATCAGTGGAGCTGGAGTCACCGACCGGCTGGAATCCTCATCTTCAGAATCTTCAGAATCTTGATCCGCATAGTTCAATGCATGCTGCATTGGCAACATACTCTTCTTCTTGGTGTTCTCCTTAGCAGCAGCTCCTAATTTCTTCGTGAAGCTGGGGAGTGCTAAACTAGTTCTGTTTGTGTTGCTAGACGCTTCCGTCTTCCGTCTGCCTGTTACGAAAGACAATGCACTGCTTGACTTTTCCAAAGCCTGAGCTTCCTTAGACTCCTGGCGTCTCTTTTGAACTTCAAGCTCTTCTTCCCTTTGCTTTTCTTTGAGTTGGCTCATTAAACCAGGATAGTTGGCAGGATTCAACAAATTGAGGATAGTTGGCGCTATGACACGCTCCCGAATGTCTTTTCCTAAAAATGTCTGGAATTCCTTGATAAGCAGATTTGTGGCCTCGTCAACAACATCGTGACCCTTTGCTTTAGTAGTGTTTGACCGGTCGGCAACCTGAGCAGGATCAAATTTCTCTGGGATGCACATGTCCATGAACATACGATATTCAAAGAATGGAGCACCATCCTCATTGTTGAAGCATCGCTGACATTCTTCGATCGAATTGAATACAACAAAGTAACCACTCGCATCAAGGAGGACTCTGGTCCAGTCATATTTCATCAAAACCTTCTTTATCTCTTGCGACGAGATCTTTGTCGTTGGGATGACCTTATCGCTTATGAATAAGAATGGACGGTCCTTAACGTACTTTGCGAGGTCTGCGGGGAGAAACACGCCAGTTTCTATCCTTCTCAGGTGTCGTTTTGACTTGGTGGTGGTATTGTTCTTTGGAGGTTTGAGTCTGTCTTCCAGTTCTGGACCCACCTTTTCAGACAATTTGGCTTCTCTTTCTTCATCCTTTTTCTTTTGAAGCTCTTGGATCTCGCGCTCGGCCTTCTCACGCCTGAATCTCTCCATGCGCAACTTGCCTTCAGCCACCTTGATTCGAGTGTTGAGGAATCTATTATCATTGTCATTGAGAGCAATCTTGAGCTCTGCACCATCGATCTTGGGGCCATCACGCTTGAGCTGTTTTAGCATATTTATAGCGAGTCGCAGGGCCTTTTCTATGGCACCATGAAAAGTGAATGTAGCGATACCTAATGGTACCGCATGGATTGGATCGTTGATAAACTTCACATCCTTGACCTCCCCACCATATGAGGAGAAGAAGTTTGCAAAGTATGCCTCGTTGACCGTAGCCGGTAGGTCCCAAACCACTAGCTGTGAGAGCGGAGCAGGACCCAACGAGTGTTTATCGTAGGTAAAGCGAGGCTGAGGAAGATGCTTGAACTGCATCTTTTTAGACTGCTTATTCGGCTTGGATAGGTAGTGGTGCACGCCCATCTTGGCCCTAGGGTCTGAGGGCGGTTTCACAGATGATTCGGTCTGGAAGCGGAGTTTCCGATGCGCAGCCTTTCTCTCGGGCTTAGACAACGCCAGGTCTAGTTCAGGGTCGTATAAAACTCGGTAGTTTTTCGATATTTCCAACAGAGACACGCTAGGTCGCAGGTCTATGTATTCTAGGTGATGCATTTGACGGTCGAATTGCGCGTCTATAGGATTTTCACCAGTATCGATATTGGTGCCCGACACTTTCGGTTCACGAGCAGACGACAGCTCGGAGGTGGAGTGAGGCGGGGTATTGTTGATCGGGTCGAACTTGCTATATGGTTTTGATGCATCCTCGTACTGATTTGCCAAAGAGGCGTTTGCGAGGCCGGTCTCCGAGTCCGTAGGGGACGTACGCGCAGAAGAAGCCGGTGTGGGGTTGAACGATTCCCTAGGACGCCTGTTGTAAGAGCCTCCGAAGCGAGGATCGGGCTTCTTCGATGCAAAGTGTGAATATCGGTCGCTGTCGCCACGCGGTCTGAAAGGAGGTCCTTGGCCGCCAGGACCAGGACGCTTCCATGGCTTGAAACGGTTATACGACATTCAAGGAGCGGGCTGGCTGGTGAGTAGGTCTTGATTGGCGTAGAGTTGATGCCAGAGACAGTGGTGTAGCACAGATAGCGATGATAAACTGAGCAAGGAGCAGAGACGTAGGAAGTAGACGTGGGCGCCCTTCGAAATGAACAGGGCTTTCGGGATACTCCTTTAAACAAAGAGCTCTGTGCTAGCAAAGATAACGTGATCAGCACCCCAGAGTGTAGAATTATGTCAGCTTCTGTGTGTTTCCTTAGTAAGGAAAGCCTGTTTTTTTGTACAGTGTACTCCGCGTTTCCGGTGTGCATATAACTCCGGTCTGCTCGCTACAACCCTACATGCACCAGACCCAGCTGTACTCTACAGTGTAGAGAGCTGGCGGTGTACTGCCCCACTTACACAAATAAATTGACTAAGTTGTGGTTAATTCCGTATGTTTCCGTATTCCAAGAATATATTTATGCAATATGATACACAGATGCTACTTTGTTCTGATGTGCTTCAAAGGGCCAGGGGAGTGGAAGAAGTTCATGGCGTACTCCTTCTTTCTGAAGCGTCTCTCCTTTGGCTCCGACACGTAGTACGACCATCCCTGACCTTCAGCAAACTGGATGGCAGACTCCTTGGTGTCGAACTTCATGATGGTACCTTGCATGTAGTCTCCACTTGCTTGGTAACCGATCAAGTCGTTTTCCCATCTGTTCTCCTTGCCCAACACGTCCCAGTCCAACTTCCAGTCGTCTCTGTTGTGACGGCCTTGCTGCGTAGCAGACTTCGACTCCTTGTAGATTCTAACGGTTCTGTCTGTGCTTAATTCTTGTGGTGCACCAGAAACGATTTCCTTGGGCTTGATGGTGGAGCTGTCGTAGACGACTGGCTTTTGCATGGCAACGAAACTGGTACCGAACAGACGGGCTGTGGTGCGGCTGCACCCGCGTGCTGCGCTTCTAATGAACTGAGTGCTCAACATAGTGGTGCTTGGCCCTTATGTGGTGTAGCTGAGGCGATCTTGATTACTGTGCTTTACTTTTCGTTCGTTTCTGGTTGGCCAATTTCGCGGTCGTGTGCACACCTAAATACTACCGGCGATGATCACTTGTGGGGTGTGTCCGTCGTAGGACAAGCAAACTCCATATATCTTGCTGAATCCCTGACGGCTTCATTTTTCATCGAACATTCACAGCTCATGCTGGTCATGGCGAGAACCCTGAACACTTGAAACCATGTTTTTGGTAATACGTCACGTGACCTTCAGAATACCTTACAAGACAATATTCAGGATATACAACAGCTTAGGAGACCTAAATAAACTCAGTAGAGTCCTCTTCACCATCATATTTGGCGACAGTTTCCCAGGTTTACATTTAGCACCGAATGTATTATATGCAGTATTCCCTATGTTAGTACACAACACGAGCATGAAGAAGACTCCATGAGTAATCCACAATTGACACAATCGCTAAAAGACATTCTACCAACGCATAATGGCAAATTTCCTCCCGCTCTAGTCTCCTACATTGACTCCTTGTATAGTCTCAGTATACAGCGCATCCCGGTCCTTCCTAATAGAGCAGACGTTGCTCGGTACCATCTATGTGCTTATCTAGGAGCCAAACGATGTCAGGACAGGTTTTCTCTTCCCGAGCCTCTGCCACAAAAGATTCCTATACAGCCCAAGTATATTGAAAAGCTTCTTGATGAGCTACAGGAGAAGGTGATCCCAGCCACGGTATCGCCAAGTACTACGCCGCAGAAAAAGAGAGTGATACATCCTGACGGACTGCCGCTGCCCACCAAGAGGCTCAATACGCCCAAGATAAGCAGTCCACTCAAGAAGCTTCAGGCTTTGAAAGATGCAGACAGCGAGCAGACGCCAAAGCGGAAATTTGAAATGGAATCTCCCTTCAACCCGTCCAAAGTGCTCACTAACAAGGAGTCTCCGTTCAACACGGGCAAACAATTGACTGAGTTGGGCAATGCCAGCACGCTAGAACCGATTATCTCAGACGAGGAAGAATCTAGTGCTCCAGCCACGCCAAAGAAGAGTCCTCTCAAGAAAAACACCTCCTTCAGCGGCACGGCGTCCCCGTCGCATCCAAGGTACATTCGACACTTGAACATCGCAGACCTCATCTCGTTCGCTAACAACTTCTACATTCCTGCGCAGACAACCAAGTCCATGGTGGAGTACTTCATGTCTCAGAAGCACAAGTTTCAAAAGAAGAATGAGTGGCTCCTTGCTTGTGGGCTCATCCATGCTGCCTACATCCGCATCAACCACAGACTACTACAGCATACCATCGGGAAAAAGACTGAGCTTCAAGATCAGCTCTTCCAGTACCAAAAAGGGGGTCTCATGAAGAAGAACATGATCCTGTGGATCAACATCGTGGAAGAATCCGTCAGAACAGAGCCCTGGATCATCGACCTTGAGATTAAGTATGTGCATGACGTTTGGAGCGAGAAAGACACTTCTGAGGAGAAAGAGACGCGAGGAAAACTAGGAACCGGTTGGGAGCTTCTACAGGCCTTTGGTGCCATGATAGACCCGTCCACCATGTTTGACAAGGAGTCACAGGTTACTTATTACGACAACTGGACTTCAAGACTCAGGCAACAGCTTGACGAATAGCTTACTAAAGACAGCAAATAAGCCTACCACAACCCGCATTATGTAACGCATTTTCTTTGTATTCACACTAGCACGTAATACGCACCCCGAATACTGCCGCGTCCACTAAGGTATATTTTCGGTGTACGGACCTTGAGCGCAGCGCATCTCACATTGTGTTTTTTCATGAGATCATCGTGATAAAGACTTTTTACTTCTTCTGTTTTCTAAACCATTCCTGCGTCTCCCATTTGCTTACTAAAAGCACTTTCATTACCCCTCTTTATAGTTACCTAGATTTCCGAACCTACAAATGCCAATAAAAAGACTGGCTACAAACGGAACGATGGAGCCTGCGCCTAAAAGGCAATATCAGGAGCCCCCACAGTCAGAGTCAGAGGAATACACCTCTGATGAGTCGATGGACGATGGCTCTAGACCCATTATAGATATCCCTGGCGCAGCAAACTCTAGTCGGTGGTCCCAGACAATTACAGAGTCAATCAAGAGTGTGGTCTCCATCCACTTCACCAACATCACCAATTTCGATACAGAGATCTGCTTGACAAGCGAAGCAACTGGATTTGTTGTTGATGCAGAGCGCGGTATAATATTGACAAATAGACACGTCGTGGGACCGGGTCCTTTCTCTGGGTACGCTGTTTTCGACAACCACGAAGAGGCCGTCGTGAAACCACTCTACAGGGACCCTGTGCATGACTTTGGTTTCTTGCAATTTGACACGAGCCTAGTCAAGCATATGAAAGTGACAGAGTTGGAGCTTAGACCTGATCTCGCCAAGGTGGGCACTGAAATCAGAGTTATCGGTAACGATGCTGGAGAAAAGCTCTCTATTCTTGCCGGTTTCATTTCTCGTCTCGATAGAAATGCCCCCTACTACGGTGCCTTGACCTACAATGACTTCAATACAGAGTACATCCAAGCGGCAGCTTCTGCATCTGGTGGGTCGTCTGGCTCGCCTGTCGTCAACGAAAACGGTCAGGCTGTGGCATTACAAGCCGGTGGGTCCACAGAGGCTTCCACGGACTTCTTCTTGCCTGTGTCACGCCCATTACGAGCACTAAAGTGCATCCAGGAAAACTTTCCGATCACCAGAGGCGACATCCAGGTTGAATGGATGTTGAGACCATTCGAAGAGTGCAGGAGATTGGGCTTGACTCAAGAAGCGGAGGCTGCTGCTAGACAACGGTTCCCAGACAAGTCAGGTCTCTTGGTGTGCGAGATTGTTCTTCCGGGAGGTCCTGCCGACGGCATCGTGAAGGAGGGCGATACTCTCATCTCGATCAACGGCGAGTACATCGACACCTTCATTAAAGTTGATGAGATCTTAGACGCTAACGTCGGCAAGGAGCTAGAGTTCACGTTCCAGCGTGGAGGCAAAGAGTTCAAGCATGGCATCACTATCGGTGATATACATGCAATCACCCCCAGCAGATACGTCGAGGTTGCGGGTGCATCGTTCAACGACCTTTCCTACCAGATGGCCAGGTGCTATTGTGTCCCAGTCAAGGGTGTTTTTATCAATGATGCATCGGGCACCTTCGATATCTCTCCAGTTGAGAAAAACGGGTGGATTCTCGATAACATCGATGACAAGCCCACGCCAGATCTTGACACCTTCATCGAGGTCGTGAAACAGATCCCAGACCGTCAAAAGGTCTCGATCGGCTATCGCCATATGTCTGACTTGCACACCAAGAGTGTCAATGTGGTGTACATGGAGAGACACTGGCAATCTGAATTCAAGATTGCCACCAGAAACGATGAAACCGGGCTTTGGGACTTCAAGTCTCTTCAGGACGAGCCTTTGCCTCCTACTGAGGTGGAGCCACTCAACGCCAAGTTTGTGGATATTCCTTTGTCCGACGAGAACAAGGCTGGATGTGCCCAAATCACAAGGAGCTTTGTTCAGGTCAGAACCATTTCTCCAATCGCTGTGGACTGTAGTCCTTTGAGAAAGGACGCGGGCCATGGTGTAGTTGTGGATGCAGAAAACGGCTATGTTTTGGTCTCGAGAAAGCTTCTTCCGACTGACGTGTGTGATGTGTACCTTATCTTTGCAGAGTCTGTTGATATCCCGGGTAAGGTTGTCTTCATGCACCCAAACTTGAACTACGCCTTAATCAAGTACGATGCGTCCAAGGTATTGGCTGATGTCAGAACACCCAAATTCTCCAACACTCCATTGAGGAGAGGTGACAAAGCATTTTTCGTGGGCTACAATTACCATTTCAGAATCGTCACCGATGAAGTCAATATCAGCTCGGTGTCGTCGCTCAACATCTGTTCTAATTCTGTCAGCCCACGCTACAGAGGAACAAACTTGGAGTGCATTCTCCTCGATAGCAAGGTGGCACAAGAGTGTGATACGGGTGTGTTGATGGACGATGATGGTGTGTTAAGGGCTTTCTGGCTTTCTTACCTCGGAGAGCAAACTGACCACATGACTGATGTGCTCTACCGCATGGCGTTGGATGTTACAGATGTCAACGCCATCATCGAAGCATTGAAAAGACAAGAAACACCGCAAGGTCTCCGCATACTCGATGCCGAGTTTGCCCCCATCACTGTTTTCCTGGCACGGACAAGAGGAGTTCCTCAAGAGTGGATCTCAAAGTTCGAGGAGGCCAACGACGACGAAGTGAAGTTCTTGGCTGTGAGCAGAGTCTCCGCTCCCGTCTCCAAGGAGGTGGCTTCTCCTCTCAAAACATCTGATATCCTCCTCACCGTGAATGGCAATCTTGTTAAGAGCGCTCGTGATTTGAGCCCAATGTACTCCAGCGAGACATTGGACTTCAAGATTGTTCGCCAGAAGCAGGTGATGGACTTGACGGTTCCTACGGTGGACACGTCGCAAATCAACACCTCGCGTGTTTTCTTCTGGTGTGGAGCTCTTCTCCAAGAGCCCCACCATGCAGTTCGCCAGGTCATGGAGTCCATTCCTTCCAAGGTCTATGTTGCTCGCAAGAGCGCTGGTGGGCCCATGACACAGTATGATATTCTGCCTAGTGTGTTCATTACACACATCAACGATGAAGAGACCCCGGACTTAGAGACTTTCATACAACGCGTCAAGGATATTCCCGACTGCACCTACGTGAAATTGAGATTGGTTTCTTTTGATCATGTTCCTGGAGCCGTCTCCATCAAGACGAATTACCACTATTTCCCAACTTCTGAGCTCAGAAGGGACAGCCAAACCGGTGAGTGGAAGTCGCATGAGCACAAGAAATAGCCCCGCATATAGCATTATAAGAGTATAGTATTCCCAATATGTGTATGTACAGTTTTTCCTCAAGCTTTTGTTGGAGATACTTTCAAAGGTATCCTTCCCGTATTTGGTGCATCAGGCCTGAAACCGCCTCTATGGATGCCCTCCATCTCTGCTTTAAACATCCAAGTATTGCTCCAACTTCTTCAAGTGACCACCTTTCTTTGTCACTGGCTTCCAGTGGTCCAAATGCAGTAAACTTCTTGGGGTGAAGCCTCCGTTACCATGCTTTCTGCCGGCCTGCTTTCTCTTGAACCCATCGGTTGTTCTTATGAATCTCTTTGCTGCGGATTTATGGGACTTCATCTTGGTTCTTACCTGAAGGAAGTTGTTCAAGGAGAATTTTTGCCCAAAGAAGGCTCTGGAAGCTGTTTGAAATATAGAGTTCATTTGTCCGTCCTTGTTCCCGATCTAACCTCTGAAGCTAGCCAGGAAAACTGAGTGTAGGTCTGGTGCGCGCACTACTATGCTGTATAGTTTAACGCGAGCGCGGGTGCTGCAAGGCTCGTACGTCTATTTTTGCAAGTCTAAATTGTCTTCATAAAAATCTATGGTCATATTCTCAAAGCCAGTAAAACAAGCTTTGGTCATTACACCAACATCCTAGAGTCAATCCTAAGGATTCTCTTGGAAGTAGCGGGGTTCATCGAAAACGTGGTACCTGTGGCCTCTAACACCATCTCCGCGGAAAAGCCAAGGCATCCAGAGATCTTCGGCAACTTCGTCTTCATTGACAAAGTGGTTTCCATACAAAAAGTCGGGCCCGGCCTCTCTCTGTTCGTCAGTGAGGAACTTGAACTTCGCGAGTTGCAATTCAGTGTCAGTAATGGTAGAGCGGGAGATTCTTGCGTAAGCAACCTTCTTCAAGTCACGGAAGAGGATATATTCACACCAGCGGTCCCAGTCTGTCGAGTCAATGTCATGCATACGAGATGCTTCGCTGACATAGGTGTGATAGTTTCCTTCCAATGGCTCTGTCACCAAGTAGCTTAGGAGAACCAAAGGTCTCTCGGAGTCTCCCATTATTCTCTGCAATTCAAGACTCTGTAAGCGACGGTCCTCCTCGTCTTCTTCCTGGCCCGAGTGAAAGACCACCACATCCACTAGCTCTCCGTAAATGTCTAGAGTGGCGTGGATTGCCGGGGCCAACTCGCCATGGGGAGATGGCAATAAATGATGAGAGGAGCTGACAATAGGGAACTTCGACAAGAGAGCAGCACCCCAGGTGTGTTTGTTGGGGCCTGGTCCATAGTCCGCGTACATTCCCAAATCTTCAGCAATCTTCTGGGTAAAGTCTCTGTTGCCGCCAATGAGCCTCTCCGTGTCAGTCTCCAACAATCCAATGATGTCGATTTCGGCCTCGCGGATTAAGTTGCTCATTCTTGTCTCACTCAGCCACATATCGTTGTCTAAGCCGAAATGGACGCACCAGATACCAGCTGTGAAAGACTGGGATCCCTCGTTGTAAGGCTGGTAAGGCGTGACCGGGTACCTTTTAACAAAAGCGGTTGTAGATAAAGCCAAGATAATGGTGACAATCTTCAATGTACGACTGAGCAAGCCGTTACTCTGGACATTGATACGCTTGATGTTAGAAGCCTTGTTGCGGAGGTGGAAGTTAGCAACACCAGCAAGAAGGCCCAAGATAGTCAAAGAGAGAATGATATCAGTCCTCTCCCGGAACAAAGGTCCGCCGGGGACGAACGCATAAGCGACTATCCAAACACTTCCCAATGAGAGAAGAATGTGAATAAAGAACGCCACAAAAAGAAGGGCAATGGGACAGTAGCCAATGACGGATTGTCCGATGACAAGGGCAATCGAGGCGATGTAGAAGACAAGCACAGTGGCACCGCTATATCCAACCCACCCTTGATTGAAGTAAAGGACACCAGCAGAGCCAGCTCCGCAAACAAGCGAATACAAAGGTCCAGAAAGAACGTTGGGGTGAATGTACGCAGACGCCAACACACCCGCGGCAGCAGCGAAACTAAAAATCAACCCACCGTTGATAGGAGTAGGGCCGGTGATAGGGTATCCATCCCAAGTCCACATAACCAAAGTGGAGGAGTCGGATAAGAGAAAGTGGAGGGCAAAGACGTAGGACCCAAGACCAAAAGCAGCCAAGAAGAACGACCCTCCTTCACGTTTGGCATCTTGAGGCTCGGTATAAGAGGGTGCCTTTGTGAAAAGAGCAGCAACCAAGGTTATAAAGAAGGCAATCTCATTGTAACCACCATTCTCCTTGTGCATGATTGGCCAAGCTGGGTTGTTGGAGTAGAAGAGGTACTTGAGAGCAGCAGTACCCAAAAGACCGAGGACAAACGAGACAATATAGGATGCCTGAGGCTGAGAACGGTTGTTCACATTGATCAAATCAGCAGTTATACTGAGAGCACTAACTCCAGTTGCCGCCGCAACCGCCATAAGCTTTTGCTCGGGGTCTTGCACCTTGTAAGCACCAATCCCCAAAAAGACAGCCAAAGTACGGAAAACGAAAGGGTACTGTTTTGCGAAGGAGAAAGGTGGAAGAAGCACCAAGAGAGGGCCAATGAACAAAACAACTATCACAGCCTCGTAGCCAGAGATACCCATGTGCCAAAGGGGGAAGTACCACACACAAGCGAACAAGGCAGTAAGGGATGTCCAAAAGACAAAAGAGTTGACAATCTGAATTGCGAATTGGACGAGGGAAGATCCTTCTGCGGAAGGCAAGGGAACTCTCTCCTTAACGATCGTTTCTTCCTTCTTTCCCTCCTCCTTCTCGGAGATAGGAGGAGTGGCGAGCTCAAGCTTGTTACCATAGACCCTGATTTCCAAAGGCGAAAAGTCAATGACTGACCAGGTATCAAAGGCCACGTCGAGCAACACAAGAGACCACTCGACGTAAGCGTAGTATGAGTAAGCACCTGGCACGTCGTGGACCTTGTGCTGGATGAACAAGTAGACGAGGGGGACTAACATACCGAAGAATGCCAAGGCAGTGAGAACTCTACCTCTCTTGATCTTTGATCCCTTGGGCGAAAGTTTTGACACAGTGACGGTCCAGGGTATCGTTAACACAAGGTAGCTGATCATGAAAACATCGTGCCAGTCGTGATCATCGGTGGATGTGATGTAGACCCAGCCACCGCAGGTGAATGTTCTCAACAAGCCGGAAATCAACAAGGTATAGGCGGCAATGGACTTGGGGCGATACAACACAAAGAAGTTGAAAAATACGAGGAGAAACCGTGGACCAGAAGTCATGGCGATCATGATTTGGAAGATTGACCGCTCGGGGTATCTATCACCTATTGTAGCAGAGACACTAGGAAACCATTCGTCGGGGTAACCGTAGCTAGCGTTCTGAACGATCTTGTAATAGTGGAGCCAGCATCCAGTGGCCAAAGCACCCAAGAAGGCGAGGTAAGCGAAAAGTGCATGGGAGATTGCAATGTATTTAGCATTGAAGCTAAAATACTGAGCTATGACGGCCTTTTCGGCTTTCACAGCAACCTTTTCGCTGGACATTGGGGTGTTGGATTGGTATTTTTCACTAATCTTGGCGTTGGAAATATCATTATCGCGCTCACCGTGTTCGGCAGGACCCTTCTACTGAGGAAAATTGTTCCTTCAGTGCAAAACTCCACGCAAAGTGCGAATGCAAAAGTAAAAGCAAAGAAAAAAAAAAAAAAAAAAGAAAAAAATAGATAAAACAGAATTTGTTTGAAAGAAAGTGAAGGAATGGAGTTGATTTTTTGGAACGTTTTCAATAAGATTTTCTAGGTTTGTGTACATAGAAGAAAGCAAAGATGTCACAATTTGAATTGCCTCATAGATTGACTGCGGAAATAGCGAATCTTTTCCAACCGACTCTTACGTATATTCACAGCCATAAGCCGGACAAACCGCGACTAGATAACATAGGGGAGCGATACGAAGACTATAAAAAAAAAAAAAGGAAAAAAAAAAAAAAATAAAATAAAATTGATCGAAAGAAAAAAAAAATAAACCAAAATAGATCTATAATGATTCAAAAATCCAAAAAAGTGACCTCACAAGATCTGACCACAAAGTTATTGATAGAGTCCGTTTCTTGTGTTACTGTATGCCCCACCTTGAAACCGATTTGCTCCTAAGTGCGTAGTGCTGAGGTCGTGCGACCGCGATATTCTTCCGCCAGTTAAAATCAACCTTTTCGTAACCCTCATACTTAACTACATCTGTACAATTAAGATGGGTATGTACATCTAAGCAACCCTTTTCTTCTACAATGTCCACCGAACTAACACCAGCCTCGTACGAGAACCATAAAAGAAACCACTTGGTTTCTTTTGACGACATCAGCTACGAGAATCTTGCCGATGTGCAAGAAGCTAGACTTTCTATGATGAGGGAACAATGGATCCGCAACGAGGCCCTCAAGGTGACCCGTGAAGCAATGACAAAGTGCAAGCGCTACCATGGCGATGATGCCCAAAGAAACTGCAGACCTTTGATCATGAAGTACATGAAGATGCTTGAAACGCATCCATTGCAAGGTTACTTAGGGTACCAGAAGAACGATCCTTCTCAATAAGTGTATAATATCTTTTTTTACATAGCTTCGGCTATTGCATAGCATAATCAACTATTCAATCTGGGTTTTTCTTTCTCGTGTAGCAGCCTACTGGCTGCTAAGTGAATCTTTGTGGCTGCAGCTGGTGTTCTTGCTTGGATGCTAATGAATGCCGCGGTTTGAGTAGACTACTGAACCGAATGTGCTCTTCTCTGTTCTTATCAAGCGATGCGTGCTTAGTATAAAGTCTTTGATGACCTAAGAGATTCTTAACATTGGAACGATATCTTTTCTTACTGATCTGTTCCTCTCAATTCTTAAGGCTTTGGCAGCGATGCTCTTGCATCCACTACATCCTACAAATGTTTCAAAATTCGTAAAAGCAAAACTGATGAAAGCATTTTTGCATTCCTGACTTCAAAGGTACTTTAAGACCTAGACCGCCCTTATCAACCATTCAGCGGTGCCTGCTACCATACTCCGTAACCCACAGTAACTGGGCCCGAGCTCGGAAATGGTCGCACTCGAAACAAGTTGTGCACGTGACCAGAAAACCGCGACGCTCGGCCAATCAAATTTGTGAGTGCGCAGCGGTGGCCCGGGACGACCTCCAAGTCAAAAAAAACTTAATTCAGCGTTCGTACTATCCAACACAACAGACAACAATGTTCCGTTTAGGTGCCACACAGGTCTCCCGTGCCGGGGCCAGGTATGTTATACCCATTGAATTATTCCAAAACATGAATAGGGCCTCCTGAGTCGCTAGTGGCTATTTGATGCCATATTGAAATTAGTGCTCCAAATTGCTTTTCCACTTCCCGCCTTCGTGTTACGCCGAACCACCGACTAACAATCTAGAAACTATGCCACTTTGAGAGAAATTGAGATGCGTCTTAAGTCCATTAAGAACATTGAAAAGATCACCAACACCATGAAGATTGTCGCCTCCACCAGATTGAACAAGGCCCAAAAGGCCATGCAGGCATCCAGAGTGTTCAACAGCACTGACAACGAATTCTTCAAGAACGTCGAGCCTGAGACCTCTAAGGAACAAAAGACTTTGTTGGTTGTTGTTTCTTCTGACAAGGGCTTGTGTGGTTCTATTCACACTCAAGTCGCCAAGGCCGCTAGAAAGAGAATCGAAGAATTGGGCGGTAAAGCCGACATTGTTACCATCGGTGACAAGGTCAGAGCTCAATTGTACAGAACTCACCCTGACCTGTTGAGAATGTCTTTCAGTGGTGTCGGTAAGGAGGAGCCAAACTTCCACGAGGCCTCTTTGCTCGCTGACGAGATCTCTACTTTGGGCAAGTACGAGAACACCGAGATCTTATACAACAAGTTCGCCTCCGCTGTTTCTTTCCAACCATCCGAGTTTTCCGTCTTCGCTGCTGATGCCATCGAGAAGGCTCCAGGTTTGAGCAAGTACGAGTTGGAGAACGAGTCCATCCCTGAGACTTTGTCCGAGTTCTCTTTGGCTAACTCCATCTTGACCGCTCAAGCCGAGGGTTACGCTTCTGAGGTCTGCGCTAGAAGAAATGCTATGGACAATGCTTCCAAGAGTGCTGGTGACATGATCAACTCCTACTCCATTTTGTACAACAGAACTAGACAGGCTGTTATTACCAACGAGTTGGTTGATATCATTACTGGTGCTTCTTCTTTGGGTTAAGCGATCTCCATTGTCAGAGCTCATATATTCATACAAATATTCTACCAAACCATTGGTTCTGTCCCGAAGGAAGCCTAGACTTGTGTTTCGGGAGGAGAACGTAAAACAAACACCAATCAAGAAAAGAAAATATACGATGATGCATTGAATGTTTCTATAAAGTTCCTCGGCTTAGTCCACTTTCACCGCTCCATATATCGTGCGGACGAATATCGTAGCTGTTACCACTCCGACTGCTCCCCCAATGATTCCCAAAGCCATTGAAGCCATGGCCATATAAGCAAAATAAAGAAGAACACTCACGAAGTCAGTCATGTGGAGGTAACGACTGTAGTAATAGATTGTGTAGCCGTAGACAAACCAACCTATACTGGAGCCGGATTGAAAGCAAAGCCACTGCCAGTTTGGATTTTGGAAAACGGCTAAAGAAAGGTAAGTGGCAACAATGGCTGACTCGGAGATGACAACTAGAAGAAGACTGGTTGTCAAGAGCAAGAAGCCGTACATAGAAAAGAATGTAGTTTTTTCAAGCCACACAGCATTGAAAATGAACAAAAGGTCCACATAGATGACGATGAAGGGTATAAGCCCGAAGCACCCAACAGTGACAAAAGGGCCCAAGATCTGGAATTTCTTGGCATTTGTTTTCTTCGAGCTCTCATCGTTTGGGATGTATGATTTAACAAATGAGGACTTATTCTTGAATGACACCTTATTGCCGTAGTTTCCTCCTATAATACCCAATGGCAACTCAACGATTGTAATAAGGCACACTAGCTTCACTATTGCGAAGAAGGGGAGGGCATCAGACGATTCCTTTGCCCACACGAAAAGATTTAAAAATAGGATTGTAAGAAGGAGCGACAGCGGTAAAGCGCCGGCAAATATGGTGGCGAGGATCGAGGCCTTCATTGGTCCATATTGTGTGTTGGGGTGGTCATTGTTAAGAAGCTTGTATAGTATTATGCCCAAATATGAACTGACAAAGCCAGACACCAAGAGCAAGAACATTAAAGTTGAGAAAGCTCCCAGATTAGCACCAAAAAACGAGTCAACTGGATTGCCTGGGTTTAAGCTGAACTTGGAATTGAACACAAGGAGGATAACAACACCAAAAGAGGCAATGAGGCACTGAATGCCAGCTGCAACGATGCTAGTCAAGATGAGAGGAGCCTTGGGCTTCTGAACGGCCACGTCTGCAAGATTCTTCCACAGGCCAGATGGCTCAGATTCAACTTTTGTCTCAGCAAATGGGATGACAGCACCAGGTTTGAGGTCAACCCTCAAGAACTTCATCAAGACAATTGCAGCACCGAGACTAACAAGACAAACTAACACAAGCAGGTTTATAAGTGATATGAAATGGATGTTTTTAGAAGATTGCGAGTTGTCGTTTTTGTAGTAAAGATCCCACCTGTTTTCGTAGTTGACTGCGTTGTCCTCCCTCCAATAAACAGCGTAAGTATATGGAATTCTAATCTGATTGAGCTGGTTTCCTTGGGCATCCGTGGACACTAGAGGGAAGTTTTTGTAGTTCTTCGAAGAACCTGGGCATTGCTGGTCGCTTACACTCTTTGGGTAAACCTCAAAACCAACGATGGAGAATTTGTTGTTCAGCTCTCGTTTGTATCTGATCACCAACATAACGTGGTTGTAGTAGTAGGTCACATCGTCCTTCACGAAACCAAGAGGGAACCCAGCGGCATAGTATTTCGACTTGGAGGTGGTACTCTGGAAAGTGGTGGCACCGGGTAGTCCATCAATAGACCAATGGACCACGTAGCCATTTCTAATAAGAGATTCGGCTCTCTTGATTCCCTGTGGAGTGGCCAACATATCGCAAAGATAGTCACAGGGCTTGTCCACGCCGAACTCGAGGTGGTAGTTGGATTCCCAGAAGCGATCTCCATTAAAAATTTCACCCAAACGCAAAGGTTTGGACTTCTTGGATCGATCACAGCACACGAAGGGTAAATCATGGTACCTGTATGGCAATTGAGTGTGATCACTTTCTACTTTATTGAATAGAAGTTCCACATTTTCGCCAGGCTGGTATGTTCTTTTTGACGACCATGTCAGGTCCAGAGCCAACGATAGGCTCAAGAACCCTAGGAACGATATCAACCAGTACATGGCAACGAGGAGTTGAAAAACAGTGATCCGCTGAGGGTTTTTGTTTTCGCGTGTGTTGTGCGAAGAAGCCGCACCAAAGAATCCACAATAGTCGACAAACAAATACAAGAGAAAAAATAATATATATATATATATATATATATATAGAATAAAAAAACAACAGTAACTAAAATTAAAATATAAATATGTTGCAACCACCAGGAAACCTTAAAAAAAAAAAGTATATACGAAACCACCATAAATGCAATACTGCTATCCACGGAAGAGTCTACCTTACGCAGGTTTATCGTCAAACGGTCTAGAAATACAGAAAAAAAGAAATGAAAATCGAGACGTGAACGTGAAATTCGTGTCCTAATTACTTAGTGAGATTCCTTCGCATGCATCGCAACATCTTAGTCTTTGAGCATTTCCATGGCTTCTCGAATTAAATAGTTCCCTTTGGGATCCAAATTAAGAGCGATGGTAAATTCCCGAATGGCCAGGAACTTATCATTCTGGATGTTATAGAGTTGCCCCAAAAGGAAATGCACAGAAGCTTCATTAGGCGCCAACTCTTTGACCATCTCAAAATGCTTCAATGCCTGCGAAAACTGCTGCATTGAAAATAAAAGCAGCGCTTTTTTGAACAATGGAAGCGCACTCAACGGCTGAAGCCTATTCGCAAGCTCATATTGCCGTAACGCTAACGTCTTCTTGCCCGATTTTTCTAACACCATCCCCACGCAACAGAGGAGGATGATGTTGATCGGGTTGATTGCCACAGCCTTCCTAAAATGGAAATCAGCCTTGTGAAGCTCTCCCAAGTTGATGTACACCATTCCTATTCCGTAAAGAGCATTGTAGTGCCGTGGATCGAGGATAAGACTCAACCGGAAGCAGTCAAGTGCCTTTTCATAGTTGTCACCAGCGTAAAATTCGTGTCCCTTCAAGGTGTGTGCATATGTGAAGGCCGGATCAATGGAGATGGCATTGTCAAAGCACCGGATGGCCTCATCTGGTTCCCTGAGAAGGGAAAACAAGTTTCCCATCACACACCACGTAATTGCCGAGTCCGCATCAATGTCAACAGCTTCGTTCGCCAAATACGTGAGCTCCACTTTGCGGTGAAGATGCCAAAGAAGTGTGGAGTAGTACTCCATGTCCTCGAGTCTGGTTCTGTCAATCTGGCGTAGCCTGACAAAGTACTTCTTCGACTGTGAATAGTTGACAATCTCGTAATGGAGACGGCCGAGCTTACTTAGCACCCACGGAGTGTCCTTGATAGAGTCAGGAAGAGCCTCTATTAGTCTTATGGCCTTGTAGCAGTCGTACTTGCTGAAGCTCTTGAACGCCTTTGCTAGACTGCTATATAGCTTTCGGAGGAAGGCGTCGGCATACTCAATTTCCTTAAGTGACTGCTGCCTAGTATCAGGTATGAAGCTCAGCGACGTGTTCCTTTTGAGGGCCGATCTCGAGGCGTATCCGCCACCAGGAGGTGCCAAGGCACGTTTCGAATATGATGATGTCCGCTTCACTGGCGCAGGCGCAGAGGGTTTGGCAAACTCGCCTTCAGCCGTAGGCTTCCGTAGAGGGGCATCCGGGGCCGACGGAGCGGAAGGGCGGGGCGTTGAGATGATATCTGCATTCTTCGAGGGGCGAGGGGTGGCAAACGGGTTAGGGATTCCTGACACCTCGTTGGGAGAGTTCATGTTCGTGTTCTTTGGCTCTAGAATGGGCAGCGACAGCGGTCTCTTTGCAGCAGGGCGGAAGATAGACTTCACCTTCACCTCGGCACCGAGCTTGGCGAGTTCCTGGAACGCCTCGAAATCGTACACATTGAACTTGAGAGCCTGTGAGTAATTAAGGCATGCGTTCAGCATGTCACCTTCCGCCTTGTGCAAGTCACCTAGAACATGGTAGATGGCAGACAGGTCCGGGTAGATTGATCTATGGGACTCGTACTTGTAACGTTGGTCTGCCGACGCAAAGTAGGCAACAGAAGACTCTGGCTCTGGCGATGAAGACGAAGACGGGAACATCGATGGCTCATTATGGTCCAACGAGGCTGCCTCGTTGAAAAGTGGGAGCAAGCACGTTAGGCGGTAAATCCCCTCTCTGTACCGGCCCAATTTAAGACATGTTTTGGCGTAGATAAAGGCACAGCCAAGATGGTTTTCCACAAGCTTCACTGAGTCAGCCGTTTTGTTGAACGCCAGCTTATACTTGTTCTGGCGGAAGCTGGTGAGGGCGTACAAATAGGCCAGATCAGGACAGTCGGGATTGAGCGCTACCAACTGCTCGCAAGCGAATTCCGCATTTTTGTAGTTGAAAGTGTCAAGCGAATGAATGATAATGGATCGTAGCTGCTGTTGGATATACGGCTGCTCTGCTTCCATAGTGTGTTTGTGTGTGTGAATTGATGAGAGGATAAACTGCGTTGAAATGTGTACTCTACCGAGTCGCAAAGTCCAGCCGTGCATAATATCCTCACTAGGTAGAAGACGTAAACAGTATGTGCAGACATTATTATACGTATATTGAATAAAAATACCAATGACAAAAAAAGAGTAAACAAAGAAAAAAATTGTATATATTAGATAATGTCAATTATAAAGTTCGTAACAATCAGCCAACTGCATCACTTTTTTGACTTTATCACAAAAGATCCATCATTCGTGTAAGCCATGAGCTTATCAGACTTATCCTTCTTTTTGGATCCACTCACAACACGTCCAGCGCTATCATTAGAAATCGAGGAAGGTCCAGGCTGACTCTCAGGCAACTTTGGCGAACTCATAGAAAAATAATCCTTCTTTGCCCCCGCTCCATTCAGAGCTGGTGGCGAACGGTCTTGGTTGGGATTTGGCGAAAGCAATCCTGACGCAAGAAGGTATGGCGAAGCAAATCCTCCCCCGGAGTTATTGGAAATTTGTGGCGTACTTGGGGTTCTTTGAGTCTTCAACTGTGTGTCCACAGTGAGTTTGGGAACTCCGGAATTGGTGTTTGTCGACGACACTGTCGTCTCATCAGCATACCCAACCACGGGGGACATCTCTTCGGAAGTTCCGCTATCATTGTAAAGCGTAGTGGAGTTCGTGTTATCATCAAAGGAATCACGCATATATCCCTTTGCTCTGAGATCATCATCTTTGAGCTTGGACTCCTCCCTAGCTTTGGCAAGAAGCTCCTGGGCTTTCGAAAGACTCACAGTTGGCGTGTTGCAACTGCTCACAACTGGAACATTGTCGTCAATGTCAATAGTAGCAGTCATCAAAGCCTTCAACCACCCTCTCATTTCCTCGTGGGTTTCCACAGCAAAGTAATGGGTCTTTGGTTGGGTGAATGTCAATCCCTTCTTGAAACCAGGAGCTGGCGGGACAATCTTGAAACAGTATCTACCCAATCCAGTCAGTGCAGCATAAAGAGCAACGTATTTGTCGTTGCTGTTTCCATCACCATCAGTGCTGATGGGAAGCACTTTGTGAGCAGTGATGTCAATCAAGCCCTTTTCACGTTTGTCCCTTAAGGAAGTAAAGTAAGACAATCTTGTTCCGTGTAGAGTGAAGTATCTTGATCTCCAGCCCAAGGTATTTCCAGACTTCTTGGACATCCAGCCACTGAAGCTCGACGCCTTGATGGCTTCATCGGGAGTGATGTCCCTGATGCCCTCCTGGAAAGCGGATGTCTTCAGCTTCTTGGAGCCAGTAAAATTTTTGAAGTTCTGCGTAGAGACAGATCTCAAACTCTTAAGTCTGCTTTGAGGTATTTTCTTGTCTTCTGTCTTCTCCAGTTTCTCTCTCTTTGGAGAAAGACCAACGTCATCAATGTTGTCAACCTTATCGTCATCATTAAAATTAGTGAGATCTGGTGTTTTGTCATAAAGCTTGGTAGCTCTTTTATCAGCTTTAGAACCCTTTGTGGGGCTCGAAGGGCTCCTCAAAACATTACTATGAACGAATTTCTCCTTACTCTGGTTGTGGTCATCTGCCACGTTACCAGACATGAAAGAGAATAGAGACGAGTGTCTCCGGTGCGATGTGTTCCCAGAGGCATGTTTTCCTTGCTGCTGCTGTGGTGGCTCATGATGATCATAGATTGATGAAGCGGGTCGCGAAGAACCACCCAAATTATTCACCATGCCAGAAGAAGCATTTGTTCTTGTCATGTACAAGTTGTGTGGACTGCCATAGTCATTTGGCCGAGGGGAGATAGGGCTTGGAGATGTGCCACCAAACTTGAAGTTCTTGTTCATGGGGCTGACCGGAGGTGGAGCAGGGGCTCTTCTTGGGGACATGAACGATGGATCACGAGAAAGATTATTTTGTGAAGGAAGGTTGTCCATGGACTGTGAGTGGGTCCGAGCATGTCCTTGGGAATTCTTTATTGATGGTTGCCTAAGACTCTTTGAAGTACCATCGAGTGAGTTATTACCGATGGATGGTGGCGGTAGGAGTTGAGACGAAGCACCCGAATAGATAGTGCTTTCAGCGTATGGGTTGTAGTCGCCAAGGGACTCTTGCGTTTGTTGCTTTTTGAGGTCTTCGTCCGAATTATTAAGTGGGGGAGAGTGGGTATCAGATGGTTTGGACTCGGGAGAAATTGGATTAGCGGTCTTTTGGCCGGGGTCATATTTGGAAGTTGGATTCTTGGCACGAGAAGCAACCTGCCTTAGCTTTTCGATTTCTTTGAAGATCTCGAAACGGGTGCCGAAGGATTCGATGTCCAACTCCTTGAGGTGGGCAAGGTCGAGCTGGAAGAGAATCTCACCAGTGATTTTGTGACGAGCAAACTTGCCAGCAACCTCCAAGTCGAAGCCAAGAACTATGGCGAAATAAGAGGAGACTTGCTTCGCAGTCCATTCGGACGCCTTCAAAGGATTCAAGTCCTCGGTGAGAGATTGAGCAGAGACAGTCCTGTTGTGGCCATTCAGTGTTAGTGGCGTTGTCAGGTTCTGAGACGAGAGTTGTAGCTCCTCCAAGGCTTTATCGATTTCACTCATGGTAGAGTTGACATCGGCAGAGGGTTTTCTTTCGGAGTCTTTTTTGTTGGAGTCGTCTGTTGGAGCCGTAGAGTTCTCGGAGGTGTTTCTGCTCCCGCCTTTGTAACCGCTGTGGACTCTTCTGGACCTAGACCTCAAGAGGGTAGGCTCTGGAGCCAGTTCGCTGACCTGTTTGGTGAACAGTTTTGGGAACAAACCAACCTTCTTATTGGCTATATTCCTTCCCATATACCATCCATCGTTATATTCGGAGTCATCGGCTAGCACTTCGACCTTGTCTCCTATGGAGAGACTTAGCTCGTCGCCAAGACGGGCATTAAATTGCTTGATACACAAGTATATTCCGGACAGTGGTTTTGACATTGTCTCGGGGTGGGGGATTTGTTTCTGAAAGGGTATGATATTAGGGACAGTTTGTGTTAGACGGCGGTATTGGTTTTGGTTGGGTGATTATGTTAAATGAATATAGAGTAGAAAATTCTGTAGCGCAAGGTGGCGCCGGTTGGGAATGGGTTTTATTTAGGTATTTTCCGGGGTAAATGCTGCCAGGGGAGCAGAACAAAAAGAATAAAAAATAATAACAAAAATAAAGAAAAAAAAAAAAAAAGGGAGCTGGTGATGTGAGGAATTTGTTTGTTTTGAGAAGCGAAATTAGTTTCACACGATTATGCTACGCGAAGTTAGGTGGCCTCTACTACAAACGGCTTTGGTAATGGCACTACTTAAAAAAGAAACCACACACATCAAAAAAGAAAAGAAAAAAAAAAAAAAAAAAAAGAAAAAGCGATGTCTTGGAAAAGTATCTGGGTCTAGAATTACTTTAACCCTGATGCAGGTCTAACAGTAAAGCAGACACTACATAACAGAAGGGGATGGTAACGCCCAAGACTTCTAGCACGAAACCGTCTGAGATGGTTTCAGGGGCCAACTCATAGGTGAAAACGCCCGAGAAATAATAATAATAATAGTAAAAATAATCATGTCACAGAATATGAGGGTCCAGTGGTTATGCACTTTCCCTTACACTGGGCACTAAGACATACAGTGCAAAAAAAGCGAAGTATTGGGTAACAAAACGAAAGAAGTTGGGGCAATTGCGGAGTCTGTTTACACCAAGTAGAAAGAATGCTAGTTTAAGAGTAATATTAAGCTCAGCAGCCAGCAGCCTCAATAGTAACTATATGTGGTGCACTCTCAAATGAGCGTATGCCGGGCAGTCACAACAAAGGCGGGGGAATACAGTACAGTAAAGTCAAAGAAGAAAATAAAAATGACAAAAAGAGCAATAGTGATAATAATAATAATAATAAAAAAAGCATAATAAAAATAAAAAGTTGTTCGAGAAAAACCTCTCACAGACGATCATTATTGTCTGAATGGCGCATTAAAAAGTACACTCAGTGCGATTCATGTTGTATTTATCGTATGCGGCTGTCGGGCAAGCGCGTCTGTTGACATACCTCACCAAATGTAACGAAATCACCATCAATCACCATCAATCACCATCAATCACCATCAATCACCATCAATCACCATCAATCACCATCAATCACCATCAATCTACAAATAATGGATACACCGAATTATGATAGGATAAATAAGAAGCTTCAAAAGTGTCAAGTACTGTAAATTCGAGTGCTTGTTATCAATGTACGGACAAAGAAGAACATAGTATATGGTTTATGGGGTATGGATGTTTAAGTGTAGAGGTACAAATGTATGGATGTAAATATATGGATACGAATGTATGGATGTATGCGTGATTGTATGTACGGATTTGGATGACGGTTCAAGTAGCATAGCCATGACATCATATAACAATTTGCTTCTTAATTCTTCGGAAAGTATAGATCTTGAGCAAAGTGTGAAGGTCACGAGAAGCCGTTAGTGTAAGGGTCGATGTGCGTTTATGCGAGCACGCAAACCTCACCTTTTCTCCGTCTGATGCGAAAGAGACTGCTAACAAAGTCCTTTCATATAAAGCATTTACTTGACACCACTAATACTGGAATAAACACCCTCCTGCATACGGAAAAGGTATTTGGGGAGATACACTTAATAGATGACTCTGCTGGTAGTCAAGGTTTCGGTGAGATGAGAAATAGTGTATGACCATTTCATGCATTTTTGCGTCACTTAGGCCTTCTTCAAAAGGAAACAAATGGAGGTAGGCGAAGCTTGTATGAGCGTTCGAAACGAGATTGCTTGGTGGGTGCGAATACATTTTTGGATAGACAAACGACCGAGATGTCCGAGCTACACCAATATTATAAATATATAGTAAAACTGTTGTGGTGAACAAATCAATAAATAATGACCAAGTATATTTTTTTGTGTTTATTTTTTTTTTTCATCTGTTAATATGAATAGTCATCTGTTTTTATAAATATTGGAGTTCCTCCTTAGTTCATGGCACCCCGATTCAACACAGAAAGTCGAAGGGGATTGCTCGGTTTGGTCACCATTCCTCCGAACTGCGCAAATGACGAGCAGTTGCGAATCTGAATCCCGATACCAGGAGAACATTAGAAATACAATAAAATAAAACAAACAAAAGGAAAAAAATAAAAAAGAAGTAGAGATAGAGTCGATTCATAGATTAGTGAACCTCTTAATTAACACAAAATAGAGATACCCTTTCTGACACTCGATTTATCCGTCCATTGCATCATTCTTCAATCTCCCTTCACTCGCCTCATATCGTGCGAACCCACTCTCTGCACACAAAACGACGCCATGCGGGCTGCGCACTTTTCACCGGTAGCACTAGTGACATTGTGGCTCGGTAACTGCTTAATCTACTCATCATCCAGATTATAAAATACCATACATCTGCCATCATTCCCGTAACCCATACATCAAGCTAACAAAATCAATACACATATACACTAACCTTTCCTTCATTTTGCATTACTTGTGATACCCTATCCTTATATCCATACAAATTCTCCTGTCTAGCGAGTGGTCGTTAAATGCCCCCTCCACCCAGCCAGGAAAATCTGCCCCGGAGAGGAGTCTCGCTACCTAGATTGTTTGAAGAGATCCGCCCGAACTTCCACCTTAACCATCTCGTGTCGAGACAGTTCCTCAACCACATGAACCAGCTTCTGGCTGACCGCCTCAACCACTTGCCTGAACCCCCAAATCGCTCCAGAATCCCCCATAATCCCATGTCCACCATGCTGCTGCCCAGCTCCACCGATCTGGCTGACCTGGGCGTCTCGGACAACATCGGTATCAGCAACCCGGTTCTTCCAGCCCTGCTCCGCAACATAACCTCTCCTATCCGCTTCCTCGCCATCCCTGACCTAGACCTTGACGTGGACGCCGAAAGAGATAACGACCCGGAAATGGATCTCTCGATATCACCAGAATCCCTGCTTAGCTGGCTCCACTCCCGCTCCTTTTACCACCCCACCTTGCACCACGTGCGTCGCTTGCCCCACGCGCCCCACGCGTCTCACAATGAGGCCTTGAGCATCTCCAGTTGGAGCTCCGACGACGATGCCGACTTCCAAGAGCACCCTGGCCACTACGACGAATCGGATTCCAACACAATAGCGAGCGGCGACGACCCCAATGACGACACTGACGACGAAACGAATGACGAAACAAATTACGACAATATTGACCAAGATAACGCAGACGACAATGATAACGTCGAGAGTGACGACAGCGGCTCCATAGATCCCAGAAGCGGCATTGAAGACCGCGCACAACTGGCTCACAGGCTTCTTCTATCTTCCGCGAGACAAAATCCTACCAACAGAAACACTTTGATAATATCGCCTGACTCTCACAGCCACATAACAGGCGGTGTTCCATTGAGACGCCAAAATGCCATTCGTGTCAAACATAACGACCTTTCTACCTCTAGGAGTCTTGGTTCGATTGCCACTGCATATCACGATGAGTTTGATCGTCTCCTCATGTCCATCAGATCATTGCCCACATATGTTGGAAAGTCACCTCTTTTCCACCACAACCCCGCATCGGCTTCTATCAAGAGAAAGCACAACATCTACCGCTGGGGCTGCTTGCGTCATCTGTCTAGACGGCCCAGTCTAGAGGGGAGCATGGATAGGTTTATTCACCTCCGGAGAAGCCAGAAGTTGTGGTCGTATAGTGGTGATGCTAAATACGAAAAGCGTCACGTCCCAATACATCACGGCCACTGTCAGCTAAAGCGCAAAAGCGAAGAGGATCCTGTCAAATCCCACAAGCGCAGGAAACTTAAAAAATCGCCTAAAGCAAAACTTGCTGCATTGAACATATCCTCTTTCGAAGGTGACCGCATACAAAGCTGGGAGCTCCCTAGCTCAGACAAGTATAAGATTCTCAGCAGTCTAAGATGCTCATACTTTAGGAGTGGCTCCAATTTTTCTCTTGACAGCAGAGCAGCTCCACTTCTATATCAAGATTGCGGGAAAGCCGATGTTAATCTTTCCTTTGTTGACCACGTGGAGAAAACGCTACATGGAAACTTGGTTCTCAACTTCGGTGAGCATGCAGCCGCTGACAGACAGCAACTCCAGAAAATGATAACCTACCTATGCGGGGGCGAACGCGCCAAGTACAATGTCAATTCTGCCAACAGAGTTACCCAGTGCAAGGCTGCCCTCTTGAAGAAGTTCCTAGACAGCATGTCCGTTGGTGACCAACCGCTTGACGGAGGCCCCATGCCAAGTACCGGAGGCGGATTCAGAATTCCGTTCAATGGTGAGATTATCGATTTCAACCACTGTGATCTCAGGTTCCTACCAAGCGATCGTCCGCATTCACAGAAACCAAGCTTCAGCAGATCTATTCACTACTCTAGAGTGAGGAACGAGTCGATCAAAATGCAGTTGTTGGAGTGGATGAAAATACGTCCTTTTAGCTATTTTGCCGATACTTTCCTTTTGAACTATATCATGTTCGCTAAACAGAACTTGGCTCTATTTGACGAATTGCCTATGAACGAGCAGGAACTCAGCATTGATTTCACCCGGCACTTCAGAGAACTGATGTATGACATCATCAGAAATTCCGCCTTCGCCGGTCTGAAAGCACCAATGATAACAGAAAAGATGCAGAGATCAAAAGGAGTAATAGACGAGAGGAGAAAGCAGGAGCCGAAATCGCATCTTCAGAAGGCTAGTTTTCTCATCGAATGGGAAACAAAGCTAAGCGAAAAAATGTGCGAGTCCATCACATCAGAGGAGTCAAGTCTTTTGAATATCCAATTGAACTACGTGCTATTCACTGCAAGGGTGAACCTCTCCAAAACCATTGATCTGGTCTTTGAGCAGTACCTTCCATTCGCCGACAGCACTTCTCGAGCCTATTACGCTAAAAAGCTAGAAGATCTCAACAAGGAGCTGGTCCCCTTGGATGCCAACGAGACTGTTTTATTGGGCTCTGTCAACCGAAAGACTGGCCAATTGGAATTGCATAATACCAGGCTGTATCTTGATTACAAGTACGCAGGTTCTTATGGCTCGCGTGGAGGTTCTTTTGGACCATATATTGATGATGCTGATGTCTTCGATAGTGATGATGAAGAGTTGAGCTCTTTAAGACACTACAGTCTCAATAATTCTCATTGCAAGTTCCTTGAAGACCCATACCTCATGGAGAACCCAACTGTTCTCAGAGGTTGTTGGAAGAGGGGATCCAAAGCTGAGCTGGGAGGCGGAAACCCAAGATACAACTTTGTATGAGGAAAAAGTCCCTGTCGTACCTAAAATCCCCATCCTTTCTTTCCTTCAACACGATCCTTGCGCCTCTTGTTGAAAAAGTCTCGGGAACACTCCCTGTATGCTTCAAAGAAGTCCAGACACACCGATCTATCCTTCTGGTTCCGTAAGACACAATTTATTGACGCCTGTCGGCTCTCTTCACATGGATTGTAGTATTTGGAAGGCTCTTTGTTCACCCATTTGTACTTGTGACGATGATTTTCCGGATTATCTGGGTAAAATTTGTATTCACTGACATTGCCCTTGGTAAAGTCGACTTTTTCTTTGTCAGTTTCTACTTCAGCCGAGCCTAGCCCACTGGTACCTTTCTCTGAAGACATGATCCTTCGTCTGTCCTCAAGGAGTCCCCTGACATTTTGATTTGTTTATCACGTGACACTGCCGAATCAGGTGCGTTATTATTTGCAGTCGCTACATTCTGTGCAAAGAAATCGATCGTTAAATTCATGGAACCGTATCATTACCATCTACCGCCACCGCCGCCGTAGTTGTCTCTCCCGCCGCCGTAGCCACCACCGCCACCATAATTGTCTCCACCGCCACCATAGTTATCACGGCCGCCGCCGTAGCCGCCGCCACCGCCGAAGTTATCACGGCCACCACCGTAATCGTCTCTTCCGCCGTAGCCACCACCGCCACCGTAGTTGTCACGACCGCCACCGTAGCCGCCGCCACCACCGAAGTTGTCACGACCACCACCGTAGCCGCCACCACCACCGAAGTTGTCACGACCACCACCGTAATCGTCTCTTCCGCCGTAGCCACCACCGCTACCGTAGTTGTCTCTACCACCGCCGTAGCCACCACCACCATAACCACCTTGTTCGTGACCGCCGCCAAAGTGGTGGCCCTCGTGGTGTCTCTCGTCCTTCTTATCTTCAAAGTGGTGCTCAACCTTGTTGGCACCGATAGCCCCGGCAATGGCACCGCCGATCTTGCCTAAGGTGGAGTGGTTGTGGAAGAGCTTGTCACCACCGTATGCACCGGCGGCACCACCAACAACAGTGGAAAGAAGGCCCCTCTCGCCATTCTCGCCCTGCTGTTGAGGCTGGCCTTGAGATTGGTAGTTGTTATCGGATCTCTCGCCTTGCTGTCCCGAAGAGTAAAAGTCGTTTGCAGACATGTCAATTGAGGGAGTATCTGTTGGTAAGAGCAAGGAGAATAAAAAAAAAAAAGATGCTAAATCCACATTTACGGGCACAAGGGTGGCTATATATATCCCCACTTTTGAACAGATCACGACGCGCGAGAGCTTCTTTCCAGGAGATCCATGGAACAGCCACTGTGGCTATGCAGGATAATCATGCGTGCAGGGTTCCCTTGCTCCTGACGAGAGACGTTGACCCGACCTTCACAGCCGGCTCGGTGGGAAGGTTTGCCTTGGGCCGCGTGTGGCTTTTTAAAAAGCTTGGCATGTTATGCTATAAGAGTTCAGGAACAAAGCCTTTATTTTTTCGGACGCAAGCGAAACACGCCGGGTGGCTGTCTTGTTGAAACAAATTGTAAACACGTATGATCGGAGAAGCAATTTAAAAACCAATAGAAAAAGGAATCTAAAAATTGAACATTATAGGGGATCACTACTATTGAACGGCGAGAACCCGTGCGGGTGCACGGAGGGCAGGTGAAATTACGTCTGCCGCCTAATGGCAGTGGCGCATGGAAACACAAAAACTTCCACAATATACTCAAATGTTTATCCTGTATACAATCCCAGTAACGGGCACAGTCGTCCTTTTGCAATAGGCGGTTCGCGCACTATAGCCTCATCGATTACGTCATCGTCCTTGAGGCATCACCATCACGAAGTCACCGATAATGACCACGTCAACTGCGCCGGGCCCTGTGCAATGGCTCCATAGTGACACGGAAAACGAGAAGCTCTGCTCGCGGTGTAAAACTACGCCGGCTGTTCTAGTATCGCGGAAGGAAGGGTTTTGCTCACCATGCTTTGTGTTTTTCATGAGAGGAAAGCAGCGGAAGCTGATGTTGAATGAGCGGTACAAGGTCAAGTACGGACCTATTGCAGAGAAGTTCGGCACGCAAAAGGTTCTCTTACCGCTCTCGTTTGGAGCGTCTTCGTTGGCTTTATACGATATGGTGGCCTCGTTGTTAAAGGAACAGAATGAGGCCCACAACGGCAAGCAGGGCTTCGAGCTAGTGGTGATGCATATTCTCGAGAACCAGAGCAAGGATGAAGTGCTACAGATGCTCAACGAGCTCGCTGCTAAGTACGCACCGGTACAGATCGAGTCTATCGTTGTCGATCTCGCTGATAAGCTTGTCGATGGTGAGTATCTTCAAAAAATCGCAGTGAACCCACAGTTTGAGGTGCTAGCAGAACATCTCTCATCTCAGCCCCGTACCTTGCACGAGCTTCTTGACCAGGCGTCAACCAGATCTCTGCGTGAGGACCTTCTACAGATCATCTACAACGAGATGATAATTTCTACCGCAGTGAAGAACGGGTGCCAGACGGTTCTCCCAGCGCACAGTATGACCCGTCTCGCCAACGAGGTTATGTCGCTTATAGTAAAGGGCCGCGGTGCCCAAGTGCATGAAGCTATGGCCAACAGAGAGGTGGAGGTGGGCAATACCAAGGTGCACGTGATCTTCCCATTAAGAGATATCATGTATGCGGAGACCCAGGCGTTGGTGGAGCTCAACGATGGCATCAAGGGTTATTTGCGGCACCGCAGTGCTCGTCCTGCCATGGTCAAGAACATGACTGTGCAAGAGCTCGTCACTCAGTACTTTGACAATCTCGACGCCAGCGGGTACGCCTCCACAGCTTCTACGGTGGTCAAGACGGGAGAAAAGCTCGGTGCACCAAAGACACCAAGCACAGGAAAATGCCAAGTTTGCGGCACCAACATTTACAGCAGCCCCGAGGAATGGCTCCGGCGGATCACAGACACCACGTGTGCTCCACTCACGACGGATGTGGAGAGAGAGTTGGCCGCCGAATACCATGCTCACGTGAAAAATGGCACTCTGGAGTCGCTGCATTGTGAGTCCCATCTTCGCGTGTGCTACGGATGCACAGTTACACTTTCCGGAGCCGGTGCGGGCTTCGAATGGCCGGTGCGGGCCACCAAGGAGGACATTTTAGCTGAGTATGTTCTCGAGGATTAACGGGCACTTTATAGACTGATATATTGAGTTATGGTTTATCTCATGCACTATATCGATACAATCATAGTATTACTACACAATTTTAGCATCACTACACAATCATAGCATCAATCACTATAGCATTCACATCCATACAATTAGTATGCTTTCATACCTTCTGATGCAGTCTGTCGCGGCTCCCCATTGCAACTACCATATTTGTGCGACCGCGACTTTCCACTAGCCTCAGCGGTTACTACGCAACGTTTCATCTCTCCACAAATTCGCACCATATAAACCCCAAACCCCAACTCCTTCATTGCGCTGCTTTCCATGTTCTCGCTGTCTGTGTTTTCCATCAACGCAACTGGCTCATGGGGAAGCCCCAGATCAAGAGCTCCACGAGTCCACGAGCAAATCCAAGACTCTCATAAGAACGGCCATGACCACCAGAAAAAGTCATCTGCCTCCGTCCGCCACCCACACTACCTAGCACCCCCGCTCTCTGCTTACTTGCCTGGGGAACCAGGACCGTGTCCTTTCCATACTCATTACCACAACGCCCTTAACCTGGAAACGCCGTCCAGGGATGAGACAGCTCCGCTACTACCGCCGGAAGCTTCCAGGAAGCTAGAAAAACTACGTGCTCTTCGCAGCGTCGGCTACACTTCAATTTCTCCCATCGGTATCGATAAAACTATGGCCCAGATGGACTACGAAGCTCGGGAGCTAGACGACGACGATTCTAACGTTGTCCAGGTGGAAAACCTGACATCGCATGCCCTGGCATTGCACGAAGACTCCCAGCACAACCACGACTTGGACGCTGATGTTGTTGATGCCGACAACAATGCCGGTGAGGACAACTCGCTTGATTTGCTTACTGACGACGACGACGACAACGACAATCACGACATCCACAGCCTCGAACGTTTGCGCACCATGGTCGCCCCGTCTGCGGTTCTGACAGCTGCCACTAGCGCCACTGTCCCACGTGAATGCGGCGATTCAGACATGGACATGGCCCTTGACGAAAACTGACCACATCTAACTGACCTCCTTCATCTGGTCCACCTTGGCTGTGTGGATATGGAGAGCTGGTATCATCCATTTCCCGCACGAACAACGGGACCCACGCCAGCTGTAGCCGCCCACCTTGGACTCACACTTTGGACAAGCAAACTTCCCTTCCAACTCCTGCTTGTCGAGCTCGGGTCTCATCCAGTCCACGGGCTCGTCCATGAAATAGTGTGAGCAAGTCTTGGCGGCATCTGCAACAGACACAATGCGTCTGGAGTTTGGCGCTGTCTTGATGAACCTTGACTGACGTGAGTCGGCATCAGGCATCTCGTGTGCTTCGATGTCTGACTCGGTGGCCAATATGTGTCTGCATCTGCGACACCGGAGCCTGAAAGACCCAGGGCTCTTTTTCGTTGATGCATTGGCGAAAACGTCACTAGTGACGAGAGACGATCCCGAGGGGTCCTCATTTAGACTCTGCTTAATGACAAACTTCTTGTACGCCAGAGACAGCTTGTCGACCTGGAAGTCCATCTGCTGGAACACCTTGAGCTGTTCAACGAAACCGCTATTCGGCAGAGCACCCTCTACCTTCCGTCTCACAGCATGTAGAGCCTGGTCATACAGTAACTTGTACTTGTACATGAGATATGCGATTATCACCGACACCGACCTGGACTGTCCTTGGGCACAGTGCACAAGTACACAGCCCTGGTGCTTCTTTGACGAGGAGTCAGCTTCTGGACCAAATAGAGCCTTGTCTATGAAGGTGTTGGTGGTTGGAAGATGCAGAAGTAAATCGGAAGATTCCTCGTCTGTTACGCTGATCTGTAGATGGTTGTAGTCATTTTGGAGGTAGGACGGTAAAGGACCGGGCACAACGGATACCACATTTGAGATGTTGTAGCTCAGCTTTAGGTCTTCTTCAGCAGCTATGGGCTCTATCAGCAGCAAGAAAATGCCGCCTAGGACTCTGTGGATCATCTGGTGTAAAGGTGGGGCAGAGACACAGGAGAGATGAGCCAAAAGCGATGCACCCGTACCTCCTGCCACAGCTGCGAAATATATATATGCAAGCTACAGATTTATAATTATCTAAAGGATTCTTCAAAGCGCTATTTATATCTTTATTTAAAGCTCTAAAGCTTTCCGTTCTTCAAGTTTTTGATGTTGGTCTTGGCAAGCTCGAATGGAGTGATGTTGAAGAGATCGTCGATCTCCTCCAACGTCTTGTCCTTAGTCTCCGGCATAAAGAGGATCTGGTAGATCAAACCAATAAAGGCAATACCACCGTAGAAACCAAGGGTCAAACCAGTGTAGGTCATGGTCTCAGACATTCTGGTGAAGTTGTATGTGACAGTGAAGGACCACAAGTACAAGAAGGTGGAGCAAATAGTCATACCCAAAGATCTGGTCTTCAAATCAAAGGACTCTGCAGGAACAACCCAAGTCAAGGTGGAGTAGGCACCGAAGAACAAGTTGTACACGATAATACCAGTCAAGTATACACCTTCAGCAGCAGCTCTATTGGATTCTGGGTTGATACGGTATCCGACACCCACGAGAACCAAACCAATGAAGAAACCAAGAATGTTGTATCCCCACACTCTTCTACCGAAGCGGTCCATCCACAAGATGGCAGGAATGGTACCTATAAGCAAGGATCCACCGCCAACAAGAGACATGAACACCGAGTGCTTTGTGGAGAAGCCGATTTGCGCCATCAAGGTCGACATGTAGTACATGATGGCGTTGATACCAGTCAACTGACCCAAGGTGACCATCATGACAGCGTAGAAGAGAGCTCTTCTGTTTCTTGGGATTCTGAAAAGTTCCACCCAGCTTTGGAAACGAGATTCCTGTGCGGTTCTCTCCTTCTCTTGGAGAGCAGCCTGTCTCATCTCCAAAAACTCCAACTTGTTGTTGTCGTCGTTGAGGTCTCTCAATCTGCCCCACACTTCGTATGCCATGCCGTATCTCTTCTTGAGCACCAACCAACGTGGCGACTCGGGCAAGAAGAACAAACCAATGAACAAGATCGTCGAGAACACCAAGGACGATCCAACCATGAATCTCCATCCGTGGTGCACCTCGTAGAAAATGGCAGCCACCGCGTACCCGAGAACTTCACCCAAGGCAATGTTGAACTGGTACATGGACACGATACTGCCTCTCACGTTGGCAGGAACCGACTCAGAAATGTAAATACCAACGCAACCGCCCTCAATACCGACACCAACACCGAGAATGAACCGTCCAGCGTACATGAGATGATAGGACTGGGCACCAGCACAGAGAGCAGCACCGATGGTATACCAAACACAGGAAATGACTAAGGAGAATCTTCTGCCGAAAAGCTCGTTCAAAGGCGTCATGATCATGGAACCAGCCATGGCGCCCAAGGGCATAAGGGAAGAAATCAACGATTGTTGGTGAGATGTGAGATGCAAATCATGTTTCATGCCAATGGAGGCACCGGAAATAATGGACTGGTCTAAACCGGACAACAAACCAGCTGCTGCGGCAAACACACCCAAAAGCACCACCATGTGGTTTTTGTTCTTGAAGTTGAGTTTCACCTCCAACGACAAGAGCTTGTCGACGAATGATTTGTTGTGAAGCTCATGCTTTGCGTTTTCCTCGATTGCAGCAAACTCTTTATCGAAGTCGAAGTTGGCAGCAATGTCGCCGGTGTCGACTTTTTCGGCATCGTACTTGATGTCGACTTCTGAAGACGCTACTTCTTTGGACGCTTTGTCCTCGAATATACTCATTGGATGATATTAAAATAGATGTAAGTAAAGAGAAAAATACTAATTTCACGTAGCAGCAGCCCTTCTATTTATACACAAGGAACATCAAGTTTAGCTCCTGTACTCCGCTGGATTTCTCCACGGCTTTCTCCACGTACTCCACAAAAAACAAGCCTTCATGCGGATAAACCCCACATACTGGACGCCGGAAAAAACCCACAAAAAGAAGGTCACAAATTGGCCGTGTAATGCAGGCCGCTTAACGACTAAGAAATTTTACATGGCAAATTGGCGGCTTTCTTTTCCCCATTATAATACTATGACGGTATAGACGCCCAGATCGCACAGCGGCTATACACCTTTTTCTCAGCCAAGATCCCTCGGAACAACCATTAGTGCTATGCGCAACCACCTGGACTATCTGAAAAAAACAAAGCAACCAGGACAATAGAACCAGGAACAACCATTGTTGCCATCTGCGACGGATGTCATGATAAGATTTCATTATGTTGGGGATTATTATACTTTTTTTGCAACATACCCAAAACATTGCAGATCGTAATGTCACCACAGTGGGGTATATTTATTGGTATATTGACGAAAGCCCCGTCATGACATGGTAAGGTAGACTCGGGCGGTATTCAATTACGCAACCGCGCTTCACAGGTTCTGCTTGCAGCAAGAAAAAAAAAAAAAAAAAAAAAAAAAAAATGAAAAACACGATAATTTTTTCTCAACAACTTAAGCGAACAGTGAATATCCGAACTGAGCAAGTGCAGTCCATGCAAGGCTGGGCAAAACAGATTTGTTCTAGCGGGGCTTCATTTATTGTCTACGCCCCACCCTTAATATTTCATGGGCACTCAAGATTACATTATATAATGAAGAATGTTCAGATAAGAAAAAGATTGTGAAGAATGTACGTCAATACATAGAATGCAAATTTGTTCGGAATCGCGTAAATATGCACGATATTCTGGGGAGAATAAGAACGAGTTTCATTTGAATAAACCCAAATTAAAAAAAAAAAAAAAAAAAAAAAAGTTTTTCCTGCTCGCGAGAACCATGCATGGCGGCTCCTTGGCCTTAGAATCCTAAAAGTGGGCGTAGTTGAGGCGAGCTTTCGGTGTCAAGGCGTACCCAAAGTGACTCAATGGGTGATGAAGCATGCGTTGAAACAAAATTTCTTCCGGTGTCGAGACCCTAAACGCGATCGCCAGCCAAAAAGGACCAAAATACGAAATTATGTCATGTCTGCTCTCCTTGCTGTACCCCGCTATAAGGATACACTCCGTAAATGAGGCCATTTTCTTGCCTCCGTGACAGTGCACGTCAATTGCGTGTGTCGGTCGAACATTTCATTATTTCTCATTGCCACTTATTTTCCGACCCAATAAGTTTTCTTACCTCTTCTCCGTTCACTAACATTACCAAAGCTTCCTTCACCACCAGTAAACGAAACTCGTCTCTTTTACATTACCTAACACCAAATTTCACCTCAAACTCCCGTCCAAGATGCTTCTTGAGCTGCTGAAAGCGAAAGTCAAACACCTCTCCACAGTATACACACCGAAGTGGGGTCTCTCGGATTATCTTCTCGAAAGTCTTGGTATCCGGTCTACGCCAAGGTGCACTCGGCTTCTTTCCCAAAAATGCCTTATTTCTTCGGATAATGATCCCGTCTTCCGACAGCTCGCCGCTATCATCAGTCCCTGATGATGACCCGTCCTCCTGTAGAAACTGCTTTTTTTGCGCCGGCCGTAGGTCCGAAAACTTAGCAAAAAAGCTTGTATTGAATGAGTTGTAGTGCGTCTTATTCTTCATCCTCTCCAGATAAAAGTCTTTTGTCATTACGTGTATGTGCATGTTGGACATGGATGGGATGCTGTGTACTCCGCATTGAATGAACGAATCCCGGAACTCTTCCTTCGCCTGCTTACTATCTTCCACGAATTCTGGCACCAAGCTTTCCACAAGCAAATCCTTTGCCTTTTCAACGTACTCCTCCATCTCGTTGTAGAATGTGGGGTCTCGAAGAGCTTCAAGTGGATGCTTGCGAGACTCGGCCTTGCTTCGTGGCATCACCAAGTAGTGTCTGAGGGACTTGGGGAACTGATCCTCAACTATCACCACCTTATCATCATGAAAAACCACTCCTTTTTGTTCTGGCTTGTCAATGTATTGCTGAAGTGCAAACCGGAAACTCATGTGTGTCCTTACCCGCTACTGATCTACATATTATTACACGTATCACGTGATATTCCATTATCACCAACCTTTCATTAAGTGTATGTCGGAGCTTCAATTTGTATGCTGCATGCGGTGCATTGTTGAAGTGTTGTTTATGTCGAGTGTTGCTTCTAGCTGATTCTTCTATTTTTGAACCTCTATTCTCTAAACCTTTCTTTTTCTAACGGAGTTGTCTTCTGGGGCTCTCGTGACCTTCTCAGCAGAAGAATCTGGTTTCTCCTTCTTTTCGGCTTCCGCCTCACTGGCCAACTCTTCATTGCTTTTGAGCTTCGCCAGCTCTAGCTCCTTCACAAACCAAAGCACCAGCAAGTACAAGAGAATGGCAATAACAAGAAGATTGATATAGTGGATGGACTTTGTGGAGTAAATCAGGAACAAGAGTGCGAGAAAGAGCCCAATAAAACTAGCATGCGTGGCCTTCATGAGCGCCGGCGTAGTTCCGGGCGTGAACACAGATCTCCAAAGGTCTTCTATAAATGACATCGTAAGCTTCACTCTTGATTTCTACGCAGTCACTTGTTATGTGTTCCTGCTTCCTCTGCGCGTACTACATCCGTACACCATGATCTGTCATGGACAGGTGTACACGCCGACGTCACAGCAAATCTCTTCAAGAATGATGCACTCTTTGTAAAGTATCTACTGCTGATTGTGTTGCTGTATATTATGGTTTTTACATGGACGTTAAGTAGGGTAATTATACTGCTGCACTCCACCTTCCAAAATTGACAGAGATCTTCTTCATTCACGTGACTTTGTTTTGTGTGCATTGCACAAAAGCTCAAGTTCAAGAAACTGGCGTATCCAACACATAACTATATCAAATACAAACGAACATGGTGACCCTCGAAGATCTGTTCATCTCCGACGAGGAGGTTGAATACTGGTATGTTATCTAGAGCTCAAAAAAATCAATCTAATAATCTCCATCTGGTACTAACAACAAGCCCATTATGTGTGGAAGAAATGGACATCTCAGACAAAAACTTCAAGCCATGTCCCTGTGGCTATCAAATCTGTCAATTTTGTTACAACAACATCCGTCAAAATCCTGAGCTTAATGGTCGCTGTCCCGGCTGTCGCCGTCTATACGACGATGAGAGTGTGGAATATAGAACTTTGAGTGCAGAAGAGTACAAGATGCAGCAGCTCAAAAGAGAGAAGAGAGAAAGAGAGAAAAAGCAGAAGGAGAAGGAGAAGAAGGAGCTGGAAATTGCATCAAAAAAGCACTTGGCTGGTCTTCGTGTGGTTCAGAAAAACCTCGTTTACGTCACCGGTCTCAATCCACCTTGTGCTCCTGAGGATTTGCATTCTATTTTACGCTCAGACAAGTATTTTGGCCAGTATGGCAAGATATCCAAGATTGTCATCAACAGGAAAAGCCCTTCAAGTGCTCCGCAAAATCAAACTATTGTGGTGTATGTGACTTTTGCCAAAAAGGAAGACGCCTCAAGATGCATCGCGGAGCTCGATGGCTCCTTGTGTGATGGCAGGGTCCTAAGAGCTGCTCACGGCACAACAAAGTATTGTCTGTCGTATTTGAGAGGACATCCATGTCCGAACCCAAATTGCATGTTTTTACATGAGCCAGGTGAGGAGGCTGACTCTTTTACTAGGAAGGATTTGCTGACCCAGCAAGGTATCAAGATGGGTATGAGTGGGCCAAGAAACCATGGCCAGAGCGGTGATGATGAGAGTCACTCTGATGCTGACGACGGATCGCATTTCGGCAGCTACCAAAACTCGGTTACCACTCCAAGCATGAACCATGCGTCTACGAGTCAAGCACCAATTTTGCCTGCTACTGCTCACTGGGCCAAGTCTCAGTCTGCTTCTGCTTCTCCACAAGTCAACAATAATGCATCTTTGACCAACGTTGCCGCGTTTCCTTCCTTGGGTGAAATCTTCAAGGAACAGAAACAAAAGAAAGATGTCAAGCAGAAGTCGAAGGCCAAGTCCAGCAAGGATGGCCAGGTCTTGCCTGATGATGTTGAAGTGGAAGACGTGGCTGTCCTGCAGTTTGCTGAGGATGTCACTGAAAGGTTGAAGCAGCTTGCCTCTTCCAAGCAAGAATTGAAGGTGCACTTCGACGACTTGTCTGACGAATCTCAGATTTTGCCTTTATTCCACTTTGATGATAACGTGGCTGCCAACATCGGCACCACTCTTGAAGACGAGAGATTCCTCGCTCGTCTGGTGATTGAGCAGTTTTTGTTGAAACCAATCAAAAAATACCACTTGGCTTACCAGAACCACCCAATCAGCCAACAGCAACACTTTTTGCAGCAGCAGGTTCAATTGCAACAACAGGCTCAGGCTGCTCAACAGGCGCAAACACCAAACTTGATGGCTTCCAGAATGCAGCAGTTGCAATTAGAGCAGCAGCAACAACAACAGCAGCAGCAACAACAGCAGCAATTGCTTTTGTTGCAACAGCTTCAAAATCAAGGACCCGTCGAACAGAAGCAGCAACTGACCCCCTCCCAGCTCTCAGCTCAACTCAACGCTTTGAGAATGAGCGACCGGAGCAGAACTGCCACTCCTCCACCACCAGGCTTGTTCAACAAGCACAGTCAAGATGGGTCCGCTCAAGCACAGGGCAACAACACGAGCCAATCTTCGAGCTCGCAATTGTTGACGCAATTGATGAGTGGTAAGAAATAGGGTGCATAGGGGCTTGAGATAGTTACGAAAACACGAATCTGTACTTTTAATGCATGATATTATAATTCCTATATATTTTGAGCCGTGGTGAAAACTCATTTGTTCTTGAAAATGTGCTCGTTGATCAAACGCACCAGGTCCGGCTCGAACACATCCTGTTCCATCATCTTCATCAACCTTGACTCGATCAACTCCGTGTGCACTTTGACATGGTGGATTCTAAGGAGACGAAGAACAATCACCTTCAACAAGTTCATTTTGGCAACCCGGTAAACAGTGTCTGTTGTGTTTGTCGGAAGAGACGATATGAAGTCCACTGTAGAAACCAAAGTTTTGCTTCTTTCAAAGTCCCAGAATCCTGTAAGATCCAGCTTTCTAAACCTGGCTCTGTAGTGGTCGTCGGAGCGCTGGCTTCTCATAAGCTGGACCATGAGATCGTCAAAGTGGCTAGCTGCCGTACTCTGGGAGCTTTTCGAGGGTTCCACAACTTTTTCTTTACCTTGCTGAGCTAAAGAGCTTTTAGATGGAGTCTGTGCTGCAGCGGACACTCCGGTTCCTGTGGTGTTCGTCAGAGAAACATTTGCTGACTGTGGGGTACCCGTCTGAGACTGTGGCTGGTGGTTTTGTCCAACGGGCGAAATGTGGGAGTAAGCCTGTGGAGATTTGGACCCTGGTGTTGAGGAAGGTCTTGTTGCTGGACTTTTCACGGTCTGAGCAAACACTCCCAGATTCCCAGACAAAGGCTGCTTTGTTGCAATTGCAACATTTGCCTGCGATGTTTTCCATGCTGTTTGTGGAGTAGCAGACTGTACCAGAGGCTGAGTACTTTGAGGAGCATTTGAAACCACAGGACGGTTCATGACAGGAGTGCCCAGAGCGGTATAGCTGGTCGGTTTTGCCGCTGGAGGCACCGGTGAGAAGCTAGGTACGTTGCGAGGCGCTTGCTGGGCCGGTTGAGATTGGTGCTGTGGCTGAGGTTGCATGGAAGTCTGCGTAGGAGTACGAGCGGACATCGAAATCGGAGAATGTGAAGCCATTGCGTTGGTAGCAGATTGTACAGGCAAGTTCCGATGCTGGATTTGGGGGGATTGCGTTTGAGGGGCGATTGGTTTTATGCCCGGAGGCAATGGACCAGCGGTGGGCCACATAGAAGGAATGGGATTGTTTTGGAAGGGCAAACGTTGAGGAAAGCTTGGGGCATGACTGATTCCGCTTGCAGTGGATACATTGGGGTTTGCATTGAACACTGGAGGAAGGTTGCCGCTGAGCTGAGTGGAAGCTTGGGCCGGAGGTTTCCCTGGATTCGGCAATGGCATGCCACCCATTTGAGGAGAGCTTTGTGCCGGTAATCTCCCACTATTCCGCAATTGCTGCTCTCGGTCGGCCCTAAGTCTGGTGATGGCTTGTTGGAGATATGGTTCCAGCAGCTTCTCAAGGATCTCAGATTCCTCCATAAGCATACCGCCAGATCTCAGCTCAATGTGTTTTTGTATGAGCTGCACGCGTCTTGGTGCATTCAAAGGGAGTATTAATTCTGCTTCAATAAGAAACTGCACCAACCGGGGATTCCAGATACTAAATTGACTTTGCTCGGGTCGGCTGCTGGAAGCTGCAGAATTAGGTGCAAAGGACGGTCTTGGAGAAGACGCTGATGGAGCGGAAGTGGTTGGGGGATTCGTTTGAGGATAACTAGAAAGATGCGAAGGGTGCCCCGGAATTGGAGCACCTGAGTTGTTTGATGGAGCGTTGGATGCGGATGGAACGTTCGAAACAGCTGGTAAATGAGCGGAGCCACCTGCGCTATTTGGAGGATTTAAGATATTCGAAAGATAAGGGCTTCTAGGAGCCGAGGCGGCGGCAGACCGAATGTGGGCTGTAGTCTTTAACTCGACCCATTTCAAGTACCTTTTCTTGAAGTCGTTTGCAAGGTCCACATAGTTCGATGGCGGCTCTCCCGTGGAGCCATATATTTGTCTGTGGTGTAAGAAGAGGTCGTAACGGCCCTTGATCTCCTCGTCAGATATAGAGAGACCAGTCTTTCTAGCGTACTGGATCTTGAGATCAGCCCATGGAACGGTGACGTATTTCAGACGGTGGCTATAGAATTGGGATGCCACCACATTAAATGCTTGGTTGTAGTACTGGAAGTTTTCCATTGTTTGGATGATCATGCCATAGTGAGAACGAAGCGTGTATGCGGCCTCTGGGGTCAATTCGATGCCGAGCTTGGCACGGAAAGCCAGGATTATAGCATCGTTGGGTCTTTCAGGGTTTTCTAAGACTGCATCATACGCACACTTGACGTGTTCTCGAGTCCAGTTGTTGAGGTCGGAGAAGTATTTGTGTGGTCTGTGTCTTTTAGATGGCGTGAGGCCAGGATCAGCTGGAGGGGCCAACGTGGCTGACGGAGCAGGGGCTATAGGCTGGAGACCTGGTAAGGGAACTCCTGAATGATTTCGCTTGGAGCCATTCAGCTGCGACAAGTCTGGGGCAGCGGGATGCTGGGGCTCAGCTAGTGGAGCCCTGATTAGGTCGTTGAATTTCCGTTGTTGCAAGTCGTAGGTTTCCTTTTCTGTAAGGGAAGATGACCCAGTGGCAGGTGTATCTTGTTGTGGTTGTTGTTGATGATTTTGTTGTTGTGAGGTTGTGGATGCAGATATATGGTCCCTATTGGCCTTGGCGATAGCTGGGGCGGTCTTGCCGAGGAATTTCTGGACCATGGAGGTCAAATCAGTCAATTCCATCGCCAGCAGGACCATGGCAAATGCTACCCTACCGCCTTCGGCGGCATTTTCCTTGTACTGGCGTCTAATAACGGCCAACTGGCGGTGTGTCTCCAAGATGTCGTCCACGGGCAATTTGGCCTCGACTTTCTGGATCAAGTTGGAGAGATCATGCAAAATATTTCTGTAGTCCAGGTCCCACTTGCATTTTGAGGTATCATAGTAAGATTTCAATGCGTGGTACAGGTAGCACAACTTATCGAACTCGTAGAGATTGAGCAATGCTCTGGAGTCACCAGGTGTGTTGGGGGTGGAACCGTTTTCGATTATGGCCTTGTATTTTAGGTCCAAATCAAGCTTGTCAGACAAGAAGCTTCGTATTTTCTTTTCCACCACGCTCATTGCACGATGAGGGCCGAATGGGATAAAACCAATGGGATTAACGCGACTGGCGGAAGATGGATGATTTGATTTTTGAATGGGAAACCACCAAGGATACTTCTTTGGAGATTTTTATTAAAAGAATGGAATTGGGAAATGTTTGTGGATGATTTTTGAATTCTTGGTTTGATTTTTCCTTTTTTTTTTTTTTTTTTTTTTTTTTTTTTTTTTTTTTTTTTTTTTTTTTTTTTTTTTTTTTTTTTTTTCTTTTTTTTTTCTTTTCTTATTTATATATTTTCCTTATTGATTTCGTGGTGGGCCGAAGTAATTGGATTTTCCGCGGGGAGCACGCAGTGGGCCCTTTTTTTTTTTTTTATCGCCCGCGAAGTGCGAATAGCCTGTAAATTCGAGGGGGTGAGTACCACGAAAAGGACGTTTAAAGGGATGGGTGATGGAGCAAGATACAAGGGAAAATGAGGCTAGAAAACCGTTCAGAAATCAAATATACATATATGTTTCGAGCGAGTTTTCAACCACAATAGCCAATTTCGAGCTCCTTGTGTAGACTTTATGAATGGAGTATAGTTTAGTAGGGTATGATTATTTTTTTTTTTTTTTTTTTTTTTTACGTGGTTCACTTTTTGTACTGTTTTTTTTGTTTTTTTTTTTTCTGTCCGTGCGAAGGAAAATTTTTTTCCAATTTTTCTTAACATTTTTTCCTCTTTACGTCCTACGCGCGCTGGAACAGAACAATTCGCCCTTATTTGGCATCTCATGTAAATAGCCAGTCTATAGTCATTATATACACATAATTATATACAATATATATTCATAAATACTTGCATAAATACATTACATAAATACTTATATAAATACCTTACATACAAATATTTAGTCATAAATACTTATGTTATACATACAAATATAACTATTTATTGATATACTGAAACTATAAACTTAACCACAAACTTAGAATACACTTCATTCCTACTTGTATATATTCTACCTGCATATAGCAGGTAATTCCGATCTATTTACATGTCTTGTATCGCGTACAACCCACGAGCGCTTCCTAGGCAACAAGCGCTCTCACGCAATCGTGTACAATGCAGTCTTGACCCACCACATCGCTAATGCCAGAGTGTATATGGCATTTTGCGGCCCGCCTTCGCACATTCATTTTTCCTGCCAAAGGCGCTTTTCAATCATCTTCAGTGATCATGGTACACCGCATCACATTTTTTGCAAAGAGTGTCCTCAGACTCAGAAATGTATTTCCAGCATCTAGGACATTTGCTAAATTGAGACTGCTGAACTGTAACTCCCACTGAATTTTCCTCATCCACTTCCACCTCTATCTTTCTAACTGGACCCTGCACTTGGTCAGTGCACGCGCCTCCAATAGTGGCCCTGGACACAAGAAAGTAGTCGTCGAGGAAGTCCTTGTGCGCCTCCAACAATTTCTCCGTGCGAGCGCCCTCTGCCTCAAGGAATACCTCCACCTCGAGCTTATTCTTGAAATGACCCTGACTCCGGAGCTCCTCTAGCGTTTTGTAAAGTGCATCACGGATCTTGAAGATCTTCTCAAATTCCTCATCTATCTCATTGTTCTTGTAAGTCTCTGGTAATTCCACCTCACTAAAAGGCACCATAAAGGGCGAATCATCTCCAAGGCCTCTTTGCACAGCGTACGACTGGTACGCCTCCTGTGCTATGAGTGGCTGGATAGGTGCCAAAAGACTCGTGTATGTCTTGAATATCTCCTCTAGAACTGTCTGAATAGCCCTTCTGCGCTTCGAATCTTGCTTAGCTGTGTAAAGACAGTCCTTGCTGATATCAAAGTACAACCCACTAAGCTCACTAACATGAATGTTGAGCTCCCGTACCACACCGGCGAAGTTGTGGTTGCTGTAATGGCCAACAACCAAATCTTGCACACGCTTCAATCTTGAAAGCACCCACTTGTCGAGTCTGCTGAGCTCCTCGTATGAAACAGCTTTTTCCTGGCTAAAGTCCAGCAAGTTCCCCAAGAGGTATCTGAAAGTGACTCTGAACTTCTTGACATTCTCCAACACCCGCTGGAAGATCTCTGGGCTGATGTTGACATCCAGCGTGTATGTCGATGATGCAACCCACAAACGAAGCCCGTCGGTCCCCAATGCAGGTACCAATGGCTTTCCGCCGCCTTCGATGACTTGCTCTGGCGAGATCACATTTCCCTTGGACTTAGACATCTTCACATTCTTCTTATCTAAAAGGAACCCGTGCGTGATGATCTTCTTAAAGGGAGCCACTGGCTTGAAGCTTTTTCCATCGCTGGCAGAAGCAATAATCTTGTTCAATAACGACAGTTGAAACCATCCCCTGTGCTGGTCACTTCCCTCCAAGTACACATCGGCCAACGGCTTGTCAGAAGAGACCAATTCGTCAAGGTTCTCCGAAAGCGTGGACCACGAAGTGCCCGAGTCAAACCAGACATCCATTGTATCTTTCCCTTTGTAATACTGAGTGCCGTCATAGCCATCTGGCAACCACCGTGCAACATCTGCTTCTTCTTCGAACCAAGCATCCGTGCCGTACTCTTCCATCTTCTTGATGGTATATCTAATCACACCCACGTCTTCGACTGGCTCGTCGGTTTGCTTGTTATACAAGATCGGAAGCGGAACACCCCACGTTCTCTGTCTTGAGATGCACCACTCGGTTCTATTCTGGATGAACGACGAGAGTCTGTTGATGCCCACTTCCGGTACAAACGTAACGTCTTGCAACAGCTGGATGGCGGCATCTTTAATTTTTTCCACATTCACAAACCACTGAGGCGTGGCTCTTTGCACAACGGCGGTCTTGGACCTCCAGTCGTAAGGGTAAGAGTGACTGTATGCCTTGTTGACGTGGAAGAGCATGTTGAATGAATCGAGAATGCCGATGCACTTGAAGATGGAAGGCTTTCCGTTGGCATACTTCCCAGCAAGCTCTTGGAAGCCTTTTGGAATGACCGAACCATCGTAAAGACCACGACCATCGATGGAAGAGGCAACATGGAGCCCATGTTTCTTACCAATGAAATAGTCCTCAAGACCGTGCGCTGGAGCCGTGTGCACTAGACCAGTACCTGCGGTGTCAGAAACGTGGTCGCCATGGACAATAGGGAAGCGCTGGTTGTCCATGAAGCTAGGGTTTTCGTAGTTCAATCCTTCAAGATCCGAGCCGGGGAACACAATATCCTCCTCGGCAACAAAAGCAGGATTGAGCTCCAAAACGGACTTCACCAACCCTCTGGCAACAACAACCTTCTCGTTGGTTTCGATGTGGCGGATCAAAGTGTACTGCACATCTCTATTGATGCAAATCGCTTTGTTCGCTGGTATAGTCCACGAAGTAGAGGTCCAGATCAACACACTCACGTCGGGACCGTACTTGTCGGTAAAGGCACTCTTCTCCAAAGGAAACTTGACAAAAACAGCCACTGACTTGTGCTTTGGGTTGTAGTCAAGCTCCGCCTCCGCCAACGCAGTTTGCGTCTCGCATCCCCACCAAACAGGCTTCAACTGTCTGGACAAAAGGCCATTTTCGAAGAGTTTGAGAAAAATCTCCATTTGCGATACCTCGTACTTATGCGACATTGTCACATAAGGATTGTGGAAGTCTGTCATGATAGCATACTGGCGAAACTGCTCCCGTTGAGTCTCGATCATCTCCAGCGCTAGCTGGCGACATAGTTTTCTGATCTCAGTAGGAGTAAGTCCCTTTGTGTCCTTGACGGCCTTTGTTTCTATGGGCAATCCATGGCAGTCCCAGCCTGGGGTGAATTTCACCTTGGATCCTCGATACATCAACTCAAATCTGTTCACGATATCCTTCAAGATCTTATTCAAGGCATGACCAAGATGCAAATCGCCGTTGGCGTACGGAGGGCCATCATGCAAAGTGAACACCTGGTTGTAGTCATCTCTGGTGAGCTGCCGGAGGTACAAATCCCTGCTGCTTTTATCGATCAATTGCCTCCGAACGTCGCCTTTGGGGATTCTAGGCAGAAAGTCCGTTTGGGGTAGAAGAAGACTTTTGGAATAAGAGGGCTTGTTCTTGCTAGCCTCGGCTAGCAATCGCTGGCTGCCCCGGATCATCTATAGGATGTGAAATTTGGCGGAGGAGATATGAGATTGATGATGCGCCAAAAAGGTAAGTCACGTGCAGGTGATTTTGTTCACTTAAGCGAGGCAGAAAGCCGGCTACCGGCATCGTCTTTCAGAGCACTAACAACACATTACTGCTACAGAGCTACAACTTCGTTTAAACACATGACAACGTATTGTTTTAATAAATATAGGACATGAAGTGGATAGGATCATGTGCATTCGTCAGGTGCTGGAGCTATTTCGTTTTTGTATCGGGATGATTCCTATATGGAAACGGCATCAGCATTTAGTTCTTGTTGATGTTCTTGGCCAACTCAATGTACTTCTCGGTGGAGAAGGACTTTGGTCTCTCAATTGGCATACCAAGACCACGGTCAAGGATCAATTGAGGCAACACACCGAAGGCTCTAGAGACACCGAACAACACAGTGTAGAAGGATTGCTCGGTCAAACCGTAGTATTGCAACAAGACACCAGAGTGAGAGTCCACATTTGGCCATGGGTTCTTGGTCTTACCGTGCTTGGTCAACACACCTGGAGCAACCTCGTAGATGTTAGACACCAACTTGAACAACTCATAGTCAGGCATGTGCTTCAAGGCAAACTCTCTTTGGGCAGTGTAACGAGGGTCGGTCTTTCTCAACACAGCGTGACCGTAACCTGGGACAACTCTGCCGGAGTTAAGGGTGTCCCACAAGTACTTCTCGATGGACTCCTTAGAGATGTCACCCTTCAAGTCGTCTCTCAACTTGAACAACCACTCCAACACCTCTTGGTTGGCTCTACCGTGCAAAGGACCAGCCAAACCGTTCAAACCAGCGGCAAGAGACAAGAATGGAGAGGACAAAGCAGAGCCCACCAAGTGGGTGGTGTGGGCGGAAACGTTACCACCCTCGTGGTCGGAGTGGATGGTCAAGTACAATCTCATCAACTCCAAGAACTCCTTGTTCTCGCCGAAGCCGAGCAAGGTAGCCAAGTTGGCACCGTAGTCCAAGTCCTTGGAAACCTCACCAGCCAACTTACCGTCGTGGAAGACGTTTCTGTAGATTCTGGCGGCGATGTTTGGCAACTTAGCCAACAACTCGATGGAGTCCTCGTAGGTGTACTTCCAGTACTCGGTCTTTGGAACACCCTTGGCGTAAGCCTTGGCGAATTGAGACTCAGACTCCAAGGCGTTGATGGCAATGGAGAATTGGGCCATTGGGTGCAAGTGGGATGGAGAGCGGTCGATCAACTCCTCGACGTGCTTTGGCAAGGCGGATCTGGCAGCCAACTCCTCGGAGAAGGCCTTGGTTTGAGCGTCAGTTGGGACTTCACCAGTAAGCAACAACCAGAACAAGGCCTCTGGCAAAGGCTCATCGGAGCCTGGAGCCTTTGGCAACTCCTTTTGGATGTCTGGGATGGTTCTACCTCTGAAACGGATACCCTCAATTGGGTCCAAAACAGAGCCTTCCCAAACAAGGCCCTTGATACCACGCATACCACCGTAGGCTTGCTCTAAGAGGACTTCGCCAATAACCTAAAAGTTAGTTAATTGATTTCACTTGTGAGTTTGGGATTTGGGGGACTTATACATACGGTTTTGCCATGCTCTTTCTTCAACTGCTTGACTTCCTCAGCCTTCTCAGGCAAGATTTCGGCCAAACGGGATTTCAAAGTCTGGGGTTAGTAACTAGATCAAGAATCAATTGTGTGTTGAAAATGGTGCCTTCTTCCTAAAGTAGGGGGAACGAAGGAATTGACAACATCGGGTCTATGAACAATCACATACTGGCTCAGTAGCGTAGGATCTCACACCCAAGGATCTTCTCAAGGCGGAACGTTGCAAGGTACGGAAAGACATTTTGATGGGGGACTTAGAATAAATAGAAGAGACTATTGTTTTCCAAGGTGGAGCAAAAAGGAAAAAAAGAAAAAAAAAAAAAAAAAAAAAAAAAAAAAAAATCACCTCTGAGGGTTGGAACGGCACGGCACCCTTATATATTGAAGGAAAAATGGCAAGTGAAAAAGGGCCATCCGGTTACGTAAATGCGCCTGTAGACTGTATGTAAATCGGCACTTTCTATCACACGCACCAATGAGAGCGCGCCATTGCCAGGACGGAGGTGTATCCTCGGACAGAATAAAGAGCGTGGTAACCGAGTTTTCGGACGGTGGAAGATTACGATTGAGAAAGCTGGGGGATGGAATTTTGACATGAGACATTTGCAGGGTATACAAAGACAAAGAGGATGAAATACCAAAAGAGAATACGAAATTATAGGTAACCTGGAATTGCCATTTGCAATTCTTTCCTCTAATTAATTTAATTTTCACCTTGTTTCAATTTTCTTCTTTCTACTTTTGCCCCCACAAAATATTAGATCATGGGCCAGAATGCCCTTGGCCTGTGCATGTTGCAGATAGACTACTGCCATATTCAACTTTTTTTTCCTCCTTTCATTTGCCTCCTGTACGCCGGAAGTCTGACCCCAGATTTCGGACTTGGCGAATGAGAGCCGTCCCATGAATTTACATACTATGGCGATTCGCGCTTTTTTCTTTTTCTTTTCTTTTTCTTTTTTTTTTTTTTGTTATTTTGTTTTTTGTTTTTGCCTGTTTTTCTTGAACCTCCTAATATCACAGGATAAGTTGGCACGTCCGAAGCTCGCTCAACGGTTAGGCGCCAGTGGCTTCCGTAGGCTGATAAAAAAAAAAAAGGGGACTTTTTTTTTTTGTTATTTTGCAATTACAAATAAAGGGTCACTTTTAACGGTTACGGTCGGAAAAACATGTATCCGAAAAATTCTCTGTTCTGATCATGCCGATGTGCACTGGCAAATGGATATTCCTTTTCTGCTATGGTAGTATTTCCATAGCCTTCGTTTGCTCGCTGTACGTTGATGAATGTGCTCTCATTTTCGACGTTAGTACTTTTCGCTACGCAATGTAGCAGAAGCTCACTAAACTGATCTCAAGGATTATTTTTTATTAATTTTGCCGCAACGTGTTGAAACCTTTTATTTTCTTTGATGATTGCTTCCATTCTATAATCAGTATTCCTCTTACATTTCTTTTTATTTTTCTTTTTTATCATTATATTCTATCCAACACGTTCTTGGCTTTTTCTTCTCAATCTCACTGATCGCCATATTCAACCACTCAAATCGGGTAATACTCCGTTTACCCTAACACCGATCCACAGTGGCTATTCAGTATTTACCCAACTATTCTACACAATTCAACATCCCATTTGAAACTAGTATTTGAGAACTTTTCTCAATAAATATCTCACTACGCCTCATCGGCACTACACACGCAAAAGAAATCCCTCGTCTTGAAACTGTGGTTCCTCAATGTAAAATCTCAAACTGCGTTTCTCCTCAAAGCCCTCACTTTTTTTTTTTTTTTTTTTTTTTTTTTTTTTTTTTGCCCATTCTGTTCTGTTCTGCCTGCACGCTATTTTTGGTTCCGACACACCACTGCGCTATATAATTTTCTTCAACGTCCCAAAATCTCTTCTTCTCAACATGGGACTTTATCTCCATTTGTATGACGTTTCTAGGTATACGTGGTAAACGAATCCCAGAAATCAATCCAAAGTGGCTTCGGCTGCTGGATGCTTGCAGAGGTGGTGCCATAGATTAGTGTGGTACTACCTTTGATAGCGTCCTACATGCATATGATTCGCTTCAAAAAAATTCGTCGTAGAGTGCCGGCCCGATTAACTCTGGTCGAGGCTTGTTGAGTGTAGGACACCTGGTCCTAAAGTCACACCCTCGACATTTTTCTCCGTCATCCGCCGGTTTTGGTCGTCTTTTTCCGCTCCAGAACAAGGAAGCCTGTGTGACCAATTTTTCCAATTGTGTCTCTGAATATGGCGATTGAGTAGTAGCTATGATCGATCCTGTCTTCACATTGTGGTACTCGACAGCCACAGACGATGGCACAATATCTTGGAACAAATTGTAAACTTGCGCTGCTCGTACAGCGAAGTAACTCGGTGTAAGTGGGGTCTTCCAGTCTTGAAAAAGGCTCGAAATGTCCAATTCTGTGAGGTCAAATTTATCGCCATAGATTCCCTTGACTAGAGTGCAGAATCTCTCCTCTGTCATGGCGTACCTCAACGAAAAGGGTCTTTCTGCCCCGATGCACTCTGTTTCCATCACTTCATCGTGGATGGCAAGGCCAAGACTCTCGCCCTTTGCTAGTTTGATCATATCGCCAACGAGGGACTCGAAGTACTTTAATAGAAACACAATGACATGTGCCTCTCCGATGGCCTCGTACGGCTTGCCCAAGCGTCTCTTGCAATTTTCGATGCTGCTCATATACGTGACTATCGGGTCCTTTGTAAGGTTAGATAGAAACTTCGCATAGAATGTGCACTGGTGCTTAGCCAGCTCGATAATCAGGGTTTTATTTGGGACGTAGTTGACCGCTCGGGTCTTGATATCCCTAACCTCAAGAGACAATGATGCCTTCTGGTGGTCGATTCGAGCTCGGGCATCCTCTAACATACTAGGAACATCCCAAGGAGCCTTCTTCGAGAGAGACAAACCGGCCATCTCTTGCTCAAGCGGGTGATCGTGGAGTTCTCGGTCCTTCTGCATCACCAGCACTGGTTCGTATGTCTTGGGGTTCACGAACTGGACCAAATCCGCAATGCCGTTGACCAAAACGCCACGGTGGAACTGGTGTGGATCGGTGATGACGCGGCCATTCTCAAGGTCAAAGAAGACATGGGTATGCAATTCTCTTGCGTGAAAGTTCTCAGCTAGCTTGAGGCCACGAAGTATCATTTTATCGGCCCAGTCATTGGCCCAGTAGATCAGCTTGTTGTTTCTGAGCAATAATCTGCCAGACTCGTCGTCCAAGGACGTGACGTACTCCTCGATCTCCTTTGCCACCGCGCCAATGTCCACAGATTTGTGCTCCTTGATCTCAAGCAGGTGGTGGTAGTCCTTGCCCAGTTGAAGCCTGGCAGTCATGGTCTGAACCGGCAGCCCGGCGTAGACTTGGTAGAAGCGCTGGAGCTCGCACCACGAGTCGGTCAAGAGCCTTGTTACCGAGAGTCTTGGCTCCGTCACGTAACTTGAATCGCTGTTGACGGTAGAGAAGTACTCAAACGGCGACATGGGGAGTTTGTGTGGGATGGTGAGAAGCGATTCTGGTGGCCGCTTGAATGCTCGAAGCACCAGTGTGATCTTTGGGGGCATCAGCTTTTCTGAATGCATGGAGCCGGCAGAAAGCTCCTGTAGCATAGGAATAGTCGCTGATCGATCTGACACCATAGGCACGCTGGTAATTGGCTCGAGCGCCTTGGGCACTCTGAACGATAGCGTTCTTGTCATATCATCGGGGATGTTGTTGTTGGACGTCACTTTTAGGAACAGAGGTGAAGTGGAAGACAAGGTAAATAAAAGTTTAGATTATGCCCAGGTTTAATGAGAACGCGCAACGTGATGAGAAGCGCGGCGCTCTCTGGTTAATTGCGTGTAATTTACGTTTCAGAGAATGAACTTTACATTCTTTATATCCACAGGGATGCAGGTAAATGTAAGCAGGAGTTCCATGGCCTCCCTGTGCCCATTGTCCCTGTGTCAAGTTACAAGTTTAGTTCAACAGTGTAGAAAAGCAATTCCACACGAAAGGGTCCCCTTTTTTTTTTTTTTTTTTTTTTTTTTTTTTTTTTTTTTTTTTTTTTTTTTTTTTTTTTTTTTTTTTTTTTTTTTTTTTTTTTTTTTTTTTTTTTTTTTTTTTTTTTATTGATTGTTTTTCATTATTTTCTTGTTTATTCCATTATTGTACATGGGTCTAGCTAGTGGATTCCTCTCTTGAGCTTCAAAGAATCCCGCTTTTTCTCGCTGAGGCTGAATTGGTTCGGCAAGTTGATCTTGTTGTTATTGTTGGCGGCCACAGACGCGTCCTTTTTGGTCTCCTCGGCTATAACACCTTGGCCGCGCGCACCGTTTCCGAAATGTAGATGCCCTTCCGAAGACCCACTGGAAGCACCTGGTGTTGACCCTTGCGCCAGAAAGTACCCGCCTTCATCAGATGGGGTGACCGCGGACAAAAAGGGTGAATTGAGCATCTCATCCGGCATCATCTGCTGCTGTCCACCGTATCCGACATATCCGGCTTGACCATGGGGGTTCATATTATGAAGGAAGCTTCCTGTATCGGTATTAATTGTGAGTGGTTTGGGCAATAATGACCCCAAGCTGTTTCCGCGGCTTGAGCCCCTGCTCTGCATAGGCTCCGCAGAAAAGTCCTCCATTTCCGAGATGGACCCCACTGATCCGGGTGTCATTGAATAGGGATAGTTTCCTGTGAATGAGTTATTAGGCGTGCTTGTCAGGGAGAATGAACTTTTTGATGATGTAGGTGGTGTCTGGTAGTCTAGCATCATGGAATTGAAGCCTCCAGGCGTCAGCCCAGAGCCTTGACCTTGTAGAATGTTGCCCTGTGAGTTGGCCAGTCGCTGAATGAAAGCCTGGGGAACAAAGTCGTGCATCAGCTGGAGGGAGTCTGTCGAGGCATTCAGCTCCTGATGAAGCCCAAGGCTAGTGTTGGGGCGAACACTCAGCACATTGCCCACATGTAACCAGTTAGAGCCATTGTAGGAGTTATTTCTCGTGAGAGAATGCTTTCTCAAGTTGAGCGAAGACGATCTCAGACGGGAGAGTGCAATAGCCTGGGCTGTCTGGTTTGCGTTTTGATGGTTTGCAATATTCGTCTCGTTCAACAGCAAGTTGACAAGAGACAGCTGCTTCATACCCAGGCCACTGTAAATGCTGTTGCCGCTTGCGGCTGAGGAAGGGGCACTGGGATTAGCGGAAGCCTGAGCAAAACCCAGGGCAGCGCCATTAAGGCCAACTGGGAATTGGACAGTGGTTGGGGTTGTGAGGTGGGGAGCACCTATAGAAGCACGGTGGCACAGACATAAGTCGATGAGACGTTTGCGGATAAGTTGCAAAATGACTGGTTGGAGTGCGTGATTTTTGAGCGCGTCAATATTCAAGATATTTTGCGTGTCGTATAGAGGAGGCGCGTTCCCGGATGAAGCGTTTTCGGAGGTGAATTTAATGAGTTGATGAAATGCTTCGTTAGCCACACGGGAAACAAGTCCCAGAGGCGGTATCGTTCCCAGAAAGGGGGTAGTGGTTGGGAACAGGATTATTTGGGAGTATACATGAAGCACGAGGTTATCGAAGGCGGGGGTGAAACAAAGGGTGTAGGTGCGTAATTTCAGGGACATGGGCTCGTCCACATCAGTAAGGATATCATCTGATTCATTTTGCTGTGGATGCGAGTATAGCGAGGATTGATTGTTGTTGTGAACACTTGGGGTATTTGGGAAGTACAGATCTTTTGGAGGGTCGATTGGAGTTCTGAGAGTTTGATCAACTGGGGTAAATGGGGCGTCGATATCGCAAGCCAAAGACTTGTTTAATTTGAGGGATAGAGGTTTTTTGTTTAGCATGAGGGTATGATTATTTTTTTAGTTTTTTTTTCGTTTTTCTAGTTTTTTTGGGGATGGAAGGTAGATTAAATGTGTGGAGGGTGTAACGGGAGAAAATGCAATAAAAAGTGTGAGAATGCGGACTTGACTTGATTTTCTTTTCTTTTAAGGCAAAATGCGAGAGGCAAAAATTCAGTACACCCAAAAAAAAATAGCAACAGACGCCACGACACGGTTCACAGGGGAAAAAAAAAAAAAAAAAAAAAAAAAAAAAAAAAAAAAAAAAAAAAAAAAAAAAAAAAAAAAAAGAGATTAAATTGAACAGGTTCAACAGTAATAAATTGCTCTTCTTGAGGCAAGCAATTTTGTTGTAAAGTAGAATGGTTTAAAAAAATAAACAAATAAATATAAAAAAGTAAAGGACATTAAAGACAAATAGGAACGCTAATGAAGGAAACTAGAACGGGTTGTCCGGAGATGTGGTGATATTACCAAACGGGCAAATAATCTGAGTCTGAGTCGAAAGGAGGAAGGAAGGACCGATTAAAAAAAAAAAAAAAAAATGGGAGCATTTTTCTCCGTGTTTCCTTTTTCAGCCACCTAATGAGAAAGTGACGTCGCGGTATAGCGTAAAGGAGTGGGGGTGGGGCTAGAGAACGCGCGCTAAAAAAGTATTGAACGAGGCGCGTAAGATATTAGGCGCGGTGAATATAATAGCACAAACAAGGAAAAAAAAAAAAAAAAATGAATCATTTTTGATAAATGAGAAAAAAAAAAAAAGAAAAGATTTAAAGCACATAGAGGGGCGAGAACAAAATGTACCAGCAAATACCACATTAAACGTCTTGCTTTGATCAGCCGAAGGTTGCAATGACACACGGAAAATTCGGGTAAGATCGTAGATCCGTGTCGATCTGATAGATAAAAAGATATTCCTTCGTCAGTCAAGCTAAATCAGTGAAAAGCAATGACAAGATACCAGTAGTTTGTTCCATACAGGCATGAGTAAATTGGAAGTCAACTTGGCACCACCATTGTGAACCCTTTGATTTGATGATACGGCAGGCGGCTACATCCAGAGCCCGTTGCAGCTCATAATCAATCCTGCTTAAAGTTAGTACAACTTCGATTAGTCGGTAGCAAAAACCCTGCGTATTGAACCTTAGCTGAGTACACACGATTGCTCAAGATGTCAAGGAAGACTTAATATCTTGGAGTTCCATTTTTGGTATCTATAACTATCATGTACCTCCATACCTTCATTTTTGAATCCCCATATTCTTTTTTCTTGCGTGGCCTGAAGCCCTGAGCCCAATTAACAAACAAAGAAGCAGGGTGCAAGCAAACATTGTACGATCAAGATAAAGTTGACTAGTTGCCAGAGAAAGATTATCTTTTGTTAGAAGTCATTGCAAGCAATAAAACTAACATAGCCTTCCTCTTGCCCCGCCTCGTTCTCAGCCACTATCCTTTTGTTCAGGAGCTTCTCCGCGTCTCCATACTATCTATTCTGACCCTTAGCCGAATCACCATGACTTGTGGTCCAGTTGCCCGCGAAAGCTCCTTCCGTGCGTTACAATAGCGCACGGCTCCTTTTGTGTCCAAGCCCCAACCTACCGCGAAGTTTGCACCCACAAACTCCTATCTGTCTGGCCCTTTCTTACCCTATCCTTACTCCCTGGTCTTATCGTTCCTGAGCTCCTCATCTCTACTCTGATCTCTACTGTGATCTCTACTCTGATCTCTACTGTCTGAACTCTAAAACGTGACTTCTTTGTAGCCATGTCGCGAGAAAGCTCCCCTACGAGACCACGTTCACGGTTTCGGTCCCATTCCTTCTCTCTGTCCCGCCCATCGTCCCAGTGCTCATCTCGCTCTCGGTCCCGCTCGCGGCTGCGCTCGAAAACCTTCTATCTGGTTTCCGAAGAGATATGCTTCCATCTACACCAGGGAAGCTGGCACCAGGTGCTCTCATGCTTCCTAGGGTCGGCCCCGTCTAACCTAGACCCATCGGCTCATGTGGCTGTCGCGTGTGCACTTTCCAAATTGGGTAGGTTCTCTGGAGCCCTCCATCTTCTCATTGAGCTAGTGGAGAATACCTTCAATGCCGCTGACCGCCAGGACTACCTTGAAGCATTGGCCCGGTTTTTGCACCACAACGGCCGCGACGCCCGGCCCTGCTTTCTCGAGGCCGTCTCCCTCAGCCTATTGCAACGTGCGCCTGAACCTAACGGGTGCTCCCTAGATTTCACCCCAACAGAGCCCCTCGCCTTGGTCGAGCAGGTGTCGCTTTTCGAGCTGTGCGGAGGAAGCGTTCCCTGGTGGCTGTATGCTGGCGCGTGCAAGCGCGACTTGGAATGGAGCCGCCACCTCGGCCAAACCACCCGGTTCCCAGCGGGCATTCTTCTCGATGCCATCGACGAGTTTGGACCTTGGGTCGAGTCGTCAGTGTTGGTGACAGACCGGTTTCTCGGAAACAGCGAAGCGCTCTCCCGCTTGTCCGAATGGGGTCTCTCGTCATGTGGGTACGAATTCCCGAGAACACATCGGGTCAAAAATAACGGTTTTGTGGCTCTTGCTCTGTCTGCCCTCAATACTGGCTCCGTGGCGGCAGTGCACTTTCTCTGCGGCGAGTATACCGCCGCGCTCCACCTTGTGCGACGGTACCTTGGGTTGTTGGACCGCGTGCGGCCCCACATGACCGCGGCCCCGCTAAAGGGCATTGTGGCCAAGGACGTGGCCACCGTCGCCATGGTGGGCATCTTGAGCCTCGAGCGGTCCCGTGACCTCGACACAGACCTCGCTGCTGTCCTTCTAGACCGCCTCGTCGACCCGGACGCCCTTTCTACACCTCCGTCACGTGACTCTTGTCAATCGGCTCCTCCTGCTCTTCGCCCGCTGCCGCCGCCTGTGCCGCCGCTCCACGGGGTCCCCCCGCTCCGCAAGTCCCAGTACTTTCTGTGCTGCGGCCACGCTTTACGCCATGCTGCTCTCGCCGACGCCTCCCAGGTCACGGTGGCTGCTCCGCCGCCGTCGTTCTCCCTCGTCAAGTACCCCCACGAGCCGCTTGTGGAGGCGGCTCGCAAGTACATTTTGGCCGCATGCTGCCACCCGGACGACGACCCACAAATCGCCGTTTTGTTTGACCGCGTGCTCTGGTGTCTTTTGCTCGCTGGCGGGATCCACGCGCGGGCCCTATGGCACTTTTTTCTCGCCCGCAACTACGCCGTGGAGTCGACTTTTTTCGCCCCAGTGGCCCTAACTTCGGCCCCGCCTACCGCCCCTCTGGCCTCCGCGCTCCCCTTGTACCCAGCCACCCTCTCCCCATGGCCCCGTTACGCCAATGCCGCTTCGGTGCTCCACAAAGTATACGATTTTTGCCAGATGATCCACTCCGCCTCTGTCGACCTGCCACCACTGGCTCAAGCTGTCCCACATCTGCTCTTTCTTTGTCCGCTGGTGTACGAACTGGAGGATGGCCGTTTGGCCTACGTGGCTGACCGTTTCTACCCTGGCAGCCCGACCTTTACCGCTGCAGAAGACCATCTTCTTGTGCCCCAGCTTCGCCCCCGAATCAAACTTGCCCCACCGCGAGTGCGGGACAGGGTTGCAGCCAGTGAAGATCTCGTACGTCTTTGGGCTAGCGGCTACGCTGACCATCATGGCTCTATTCCTGTCTGGGCAGATGAATCCGTCACATGGGCTGAATCCTCCAAGTAGAACTCTCTAGAAACTCATCAAACTTTGGTAGTACTCTAATATGTCCCTCCAAATATTGTCCCTCTGCAAAAATCTCTTGTCCATTCAACCCTGGTAGTCTGTGCGCACCATACATTCTCCAAATGATCCCCCGCTCCGCACACTCCCGCGCGCTTATCGTCAACCTTCTCTCCATCACTGCATGTGCTAGTCAATCGAATCTCTCTCACCTTCTTTAATCATGGACTTCCTTCCTGAAAGTGACGACGAACCGGACGATATCTTCGATACCCTCGATGCTAGCTTCTCTGATGTCTTTACCGTCTCACAACTCCGCGAACTTCGCCGCATGGCCCGTATCCATAACCTCAGATCCGCCACTGACCTACTTAACTTCTTGAGGGAACAGCATGACCACAGATTGTTCCGTATGCGCTGGATCTGGGATATCATCCCAGTTCCCTCCATAAACTTGGCCCTGCTCAGACGCCACCACTCCGCCCGCACTGTGGCCATCTCCATCGTCTCTCTTGCTCAGGCAGCCCTCATATTGACGAAACGCTTGATTGTCGCTGCTGGCTACTACTTCTGCCTCATGTTCGTCATCCAAACCGTCGTTAATCAAATCTCCATCTTTGTCTTCTCGGAGAATTTTCTCGTCGACATCTCCACCTACATGCTACGCAACTACCCCTTACTCATGGACGCAAGGCGGTCGATAGCGCTGGGCGACATCGACAGCTACGTGGACTTTGACAACGCCTCTTTATGGCAGATGTTTAAAGCTGTGGCTTCTGCCTTTCTGTCAATGGCCATCCGTGTCCGGTGCGAGAAAAATGCGAAAGACGAAATCACAACCTGCGACATCGACACCAACTCCCTTATCTTCAAGTTCAGCGACATCTTGCGCAGCTACTTACCCCCGCTACCCTCGCCGCTCCATACAGCCGCTGTCGTTATCTTCTACGTGACCTACGGACTAGCTGCCCAGTTAATCACCACAAACATGTGTGCCCACTACGGCTACTTCCTTGTTTGCCGTGTCTTCCGTCCATGCAAGTTCATGATCCGTCTCGGTAAGCTTTTGTGGCTCAATGCAAAGAATACTGTCATCTGATCTCAACTTCAATACCGCTCTCGCTCCGACCTTCCTATTTCATCTTATCATCCGCGCACGTGACTGGTCTCACTGTCGAATTGTGGGGTCCAATAATGTTGAACCCTTCACCTCCGAACAAATAAGTGCAACCCCACATTCGATCTTATGAAAGCTGCTGTGTTCAAAGAGCCCTTTGTGGTTGAAACAATTGATAAGCCCGCTCCTCGTGTTCAAGGCCCCAATGAAGCTGTTGTGAAAGTCAAGTACTCTGGCCTTTGCGGCTCGGACCTCCACTACTACCGTGGCCACATACCCTCACAAGCCAACACCACCATGGGTCATGAATTTTTGGGAACAATAGTCGAGAAGAGTGATGACATCACCGATGCCGACCTAGCTGTCGGTGACGAGGTCATCTCTGTCTTTACCATCCAGTGCGGCGAGTGTTGGTACTGCAAGAATGGGTACTCTGGAACTTGTGATAAAACAAACACTTTCGGAAAGATTGGCCTTGATGGAGGTCAAGCTGAATTTGTCCTTGTTCCCTTTGCTAAGGCAACTCTAGTGAAAAAACCCAAGAACACCTCTTCCATTGATGACTCAATTTACGTTCTTATGGCTGACATATTCGTCACTGGTTACTTTGGCGTTAAGAAGATTTTGGACCATTACGGTGAATGGACACCAAAAGATCTTAACATTTTACAAATTGGTGCAGGTCCTGTCGGATTGTGCGCTGTTTCCATCCTCAAATACTATGGATTCAAGAACATTGTTGTGGTGGACGGAATCCAAGACAGATTAGATCACGCAAAGAGATTGGGAGCAACCGATGTTGTCAATTTTGTCACTGACGGCAAAAAGTTGGAAGGCTTGGTTGAAAAGTACACTAATGGTTTGGGTTTTGATGGGGTTTTGGAGATTGTGGGAGCGCAGTCAGCTATAAGAAGTGCATTTGACTCGGTAAGACGTGGAGGTTTTGTATGTTGTGTTGGTATGGGACATGACCAATTGCCTTTCAGTGCTTTGGAAGCCTATGCTAAGGGTTTGACAATAAGTTTTGGCAGATGTAATGCTTGGCTGTTGTTTCCTGAAGCATTGGGTGTTTTTGATCAGGTAAAGGAGCATTTGAAAGATCTCATTTATGCAACTCCCCTGATCGATGATGCCAAAGAGTTTTACGAAAAGTTTGAAAAGGGCGATGTCGGGAAGGTCGTGTTTAGGTTTTAAATTAGGGAAATACATTGGACTAGCAATGAAAATGTACTTATTGTTAAAGTTGTACTAGGTAAAGCAAAAAAAGAATTAAAGTAAAATAAGAATAAATTGAACATCTGGAGAATATATAAATAAAAGAATTAAAAATAATGGACGAGACAGGATTCGAACCAGTGACCTTCTGCTTGCAAGGCAGACGCGCTACCAACTACGCCACACGCCCTTATTGAAATAATTTTGCTCAGTAAACAATTATCATATTCAGATTATTTACTATTATATGTAAAGTCCAAAAAAGATGTGCTTTTGTTCAGCCTGTCCAGTGTTTTTTTTAGTGGCATAAACTTAATTAGGAAGAATGTTAACTTTTTAAAAATTCTCCTTTGAGTCACTACTTGTCTTATTGGCACTTGTCTAATACTTTCGCACTTTTTGTTCAAATATCATGAGAATTGCGAAGTCAGAATTTTTTATTTTGAATTAAAAATTATATATGTCAACTAACTTTCATGAATTTTGTACTTGGCAGCTCCTTCATAACACTAGTATCTATTCAACCTCTTTTAATGAGCCACGTAGACGTTGACTTTTTTTTTAGAGTCTCAGTACAACCATTAAAAACATTGTACCTGCACAATGTCATGTTTGTACCAAGATATATGGTAGCGAACAATAGATCTTCATCACATTGTTTAATAGAGAGAAAATTTTGATATAGGGACAGTCAGCCCAAAAGGAGTATCAACTGGCAACTTGTCCGAGTGGTTAAGGAGAAAGATTAGAAATCTTTTGGGCTTTGCCCGCGCAGGTTCGAATCCTGCAGTTGTCGTTATTTTTTATTTTTACTGGCTTCATTTGTTTTTGGTCAAAAATTGCTTGAAAGTTAAATACAACATACAAGCCGCGCAGTCCAACTAAAAAAATGTTGACATAATTAATGCCTCAAATTCGCTTTCGCAAGGCGCAGCTTCATAGTTCCTTATGCATGATACGGTTGGATTAAGCAAAGATAGCTCGGCGGAGTCACCAATAAACGTATAGTGGGAAAGGCGGGGGTGCTCGGAGGGAATGCGAGGGTCCCTCTTGGATATTCTTTGTTTTGAGAGGCTTTCCGCGGCAGCAATGTGTCAGTGGACATTTTAAAGGGTCTTCATGACGTTTTCCTTATTGTGAGCAAATATTTGGAAGTGTCTCGAGAGTCGCGTTTGGACCACCGAAATTGCGCGCAAAATGACACTCTTGACAGGTTTTTACGTTCGGGTGCACAGCCGCAGCTAGTCTTCAGAATACTTGGAAGACGAACAAGCTCCATTTCAAAAGAAAAGCTAGTTAGGAAAAGCTTCAATCTTCTCCATCTAGGAAAACAGCCCGTGCTTTTCCCGTGTAGCTTTTTATTCTCCTTTTTATTTTGTTCCTTGTTTCTCACTGAATGTCTATTTTTTTTTTTTTTTTTTTTTTTTTTGCGCAAGGTAAGTCTAGAGGTGCATCTCCGCGATAAAGGATATCGATTAGATCGCGGGGTTCCCGATATGAGCAATTCCGCTATCCCGAGCTTCCAAGGGACCGCGTGGTCCGGAAACACCGTGTTTGAAGCACAAAACATGATTCTATTCTTAGCATTGCAGTATCCTTCCAGACAATGATTTTAGAAAACGCAATCCTTTGCATATGGGCGAAAATTGGAGTTTTCGGAGTGGATCAGTGCCTGATAACCAAGGCGAAGCAAACCGTTGAGACCAGAGACGCGTGAACTGCTATCTTGAGCAAGCCACAACGGTGTTATCCCTTTCCCTTGACTAGTCGTATATATAATGTAGTGGAAGGTTTCAATGCATTCATTTAGATTGAAAGCTCCAAAACAACATGCCTCAAACTGTTAACGAAGTCCAAGCACCATCGTTTGCATCCAGGTTCAGATGGATGCCCCACATCACCGGCCCGCGCCAGATATACAACCGCCGGTTGTACCTCAGCATATTCGTATTCGGCATGCTCGGAGCAGCAAGAGGGCTCGACGAGGGCAATATCTCAGCAAATATGGGACAGGCGTCGTTCAGAAAACAATTCAAGGTGGACGATCCAAACAAGTCACGTGCACAGCTAGCATATTTGCAGTCGAACATTGCCCTGATGGTGCAGCTCGGGTCCATTGGGGGAGCAGCTGCTGCCGCTTACACTGTTGAGAAGCTCGGGCGGCTCAACGCGTTGCGGCTCGTTTGTGTTGTGTGGGCTGCCGGCGTGGTTGTCCAGATCACCTCTTCCGCAGTTGGTCAGTTGTACGCGGGGCGTGTCATCGAAGGGCTAGCTGTGGGCCATGCCACCACCATTGGCCCCACGTACTTGACAGAAGTGGCGCCCACGGCGATCCGCGGATTGTGTGGAAGCATCTTTGCCGGGGCAGTGTACTTTGGAGTGATGCTTTCGTACTTTGCCAACTACGGTACTGCGCTCCACATTTCCGACCACAGCCGGTGCCAGTGGGTTGTTCCGACATGTGTAAAGATAATTTTTGCGGGTATCATTTTCTTTATGTCGCTTGTGGTGGGAATCGAGTCCCCCAAGTGGCTTATGCGTGCTGGACGACCGCACGAAGCGGCAGTCTCGCTTACGCGGCTCCGGGGGCTTGATGCTCACCACGAGTACATGGAGCGAGAACTCGAAGAGATGAAGGAGGCCGTTTCGGTCGAGCATAGAGCAAAACAAGGCACCACAGTAGTGGGTATATTCAGAGAGCTCTTTTCTACCAAGCCCAATCAATACAGAATGGTGGTGCTAGGACTCACAGCACAGATGTTGGGCCAGTGGGGCGGGGCAAACGCAGTGACCATCTATGCGCCCGAGCTCTTTGCAACCATTGGAATTAGGGGGAAGGAGAAGCTCAAGTACACGGCGGTGCTCGGGGTAGTGAAGTTTGTATCAGCGTACGCAAGTGCCTTCTTCATCATCGATGTGTTGGGACGTCGATGTGCCGTGTACGCTGGCCTCAGTATCCAGCTCGCGTGTGAGTTGTACTACGCGGTGTTTCTCAGTGTGATCCCGTTAGGCGCCGGGGACAGAGGCAAGGAGAGCGCGGGGGCCAGCAGCGCCCAGGAACCACTCTCCGGGGGAAGCCAGAGGGCGGCGCGGGGCGCGTTGGCGGCAATATTCGTTTCTGGCACGGGGTGGTGCATTGGGTTCAACAACATCCAATACCTCTTGGGGTCAGAGATTTTCCCCCTCGGACAGCGCCCGGTAGCCAACTCCATCATCATGGTGTTTCACTATGCTAATCAATACGGGAACTCCAAGGCGTTGCCCAAGATGATGCTTGCAATGAAGCCCTACGGAGCTTTTTATTTCTTTCTGGGTGTGCTTTTTGTGCTGCTCATGTGGGTGTGGTTCTTTGTGCCTGAGGTGGCAGGTCTCTCTGCAGACAAAATGGAGCGATTGTTCAGTTTGCCATGGCGCTTGATAGGAAGAAAGGGCGCGGGGTTGGTCAAGAATGGCGATGTACATTACGACGTCCATGGGGACCGCGTGCTGCACAGTGGGGAAAGCGACTCGCCAATGGACAAACAAGTGAAACAAGGGTACGAGTGAAGCCCGGCGGAGGGGTAAGAGGGGCTTAATTGTTTTGTTACTTTTTACCATCCATTGTTTATATATATCAGCCGAATGTATTTCCCGGGGCCGCTTTTTGCTGGACAAGGGGCGCCATAATCGGGGCGTTTTCTTAATCTTTTTTTTTTCTGCTTTGAGAGAGTACGGAGAAGGTTTGAGAATTGGGTCTGCGGGGCTGCTAACTGGTGGTTTAGCCGTTTATGCTTATCGGAGTCTAAAGTGGCGCTCCGCTCACGCAATCTTGGTCCCTATATGCAAGAGACCCATCCCATCCCCGCAATAATACCCGGGATACGCCAAACTAATCTGAGGTTCCAGTTCTTAGAACAACTGGGGCAGAGGTTAGGAGCTATGTTTAAGGCGTAGCGGGAAGTACGAGCAAGTGACTGAGTGCCAAGTAAGAGAATATCAAGAGAAGACGAATTCAGAAAGTAGACGCCACTTTTAGGCGGCAAAAATCAGAGAAAAAAAAAAAAAAAAAAAAAAGAAGAAAAACCTGACGTGTCCCGGAGCCCCTCAGGAAAAAACTTCGCGTAGCCGTTTTACTAAAAGCAAGCTTGGTGGGTCTGCACCCCTCGGCTCAAGTGAAATAAAGTCCCCAGTGTTAACACCGAAGTTCTAGAGCAACTGCTTCATGACATTTTATTGAAAGCCACGGGGCTTTAGTCAATGTGGGCCAAAGACAACTAATGGAATGTGCTTTCTTTTGCCGTATGATTGATGCACTGTGACAAAGTGCCTTCAACTTAAGCCGCTGGAGGCGTGTAGCATACAAGAGGGATCCTCCGCATGACAACATCAACAGCCCATAAAAAAAAAAAAAAAAAAAAAAAAAAAAAAAAAAAAAAAAAA
>JAJMHH010000051.1:0-78933 GCA_030582955.1 Osmozyma tolerans
TGATAATATGATGATAATATGATGATAATATGATGATAATATGATGATAATATGATGATAATATGATGATAATATGATGATAATATGATGATAATATGATGATAATATGATGATAATATGATGATAATATGATGATAATATGATGATAATATGATGATAATATGATGATAATATGATGATAATATGATGATAATATGATTATAGTAAAAAGATTTAAAAGAATAAATTTAATTAAGAAGTATAGATATAAAACTTTTATGGACTATTTAATGGAGGAAACAATAAAGAAGAAGGTATAATAATACAAAAAAATTATAAGTTAGTTTGATAGTATAAACTATACTAGTATATGTCAGTATAATCGTATAATAGTATATCAGAATATCCAAGAATATTAATTTAAAGATAGTATAAGAAAGTAAAATAAGAATTGGGTAATTATAATATTTGTATAATATGTATACTAGTATAAAATTGACGGAATAGAAATTATACTATAAATATTTATGATTGTATGATTATATAAGAATATTAAAAGAATAGAAGAACAGTGAAAGAATAGAAGAACAGTGAAGAATAGAAGAACAGTGAAAGAATAGTGAAAAAATAGAATATAACCCAATGATAGTAAAAAAGGTATGTATAGTACTATATATGGTACTGTATATAGTACTGAATATGGTACTGAATATGGTACTGAATATGGTACTGAATATGGTACTGAATATGGTACTGAATATAGTACTGAATAGAATATAATATTATGTTCTAGTCGTAACTTGTAATATAGTATAAATACAAACTCATAACTTTGAGTTCTCTATATCCACTCTTAAGGAATATTCCAATTTTGAGTGATATTGAGATATGTACATATCATATTTTTATATACGGGACCAATAATTTAACATTAGCTGACGATACTCTTAAATGGATTTATAAGGACCAGTGTATCCCTGAAATCATCCCTAAAATCTGTCAGTCTATATAATCACAAGAATAGAAAGGTGTTCTTCAAATCCTTGATAGAATGTGCTATGGAAATTTAAAATCCTGCATATAATCCAATTCTTCAATTTTAAATAACTTTCATTTTGTTGGCAAGTGAGCAGATGAGAGTGTGTATTGGGCTTTTAAGGGCAGCTAGAAATATGGCAATGGTAAAAACAATGTAAAATTTCAACATTTGCTTCAAATTAGTTGCCCCCTAAATTACTACCCCTAGGTGCGACATTGTCGTTTTAGCACCCGCGACATAAGTATACTAAGAATGACTGTAGACTATAATAAAAGAATATGAATAGAGTAGAATAGAGTAGAGTAGAGTAAAATAAGAATGGAATATGAATAGAATATGAATAGAATAGAATAGAAGAATAGATAATGAATATAGAAAAAATAGTAGAAGATACTAGAATTGAATTGAAGAAATCATTAGAATTATATTGAGTTTCGCACGACTTATGTTTTCAGGGTCTCGTGTTTTTCGCGGGGCGGGAATTGAAACATCATCGCGCCAGGAACCATAGCAGAAACCAAAACAATTTTTCTTTACCCTATTTATTGAATCCTTAATTATCAAATCATCGATATCAATCAAAAAAATGGCATCGATTTCTGCTAGCAAAAGAGTTTGGGATTCTTATTATTACTTTTTCCCATTTTATATGATGACATATTTGGAATCGGCTCTTTTACATCTTTTCATTATTACATTCTTTTCATTCATTGCTTGGGGGATTTATTCTTGTGTTCCTTCTTATGTTCCATTTGCTGTTGGTCGTGGTTATTTCTATTTGACGGGTCTGAATTTGGAATGATGTATTCCTTATACTGTTTGACTACGGCGCTGGCCGTCTAATCATGATGAATTGTGCACCGCACTAATATACGCATACTCATTCTATTGTTTCTACCTACTCTACCTTTACTGTTCTATTCTACTTATAGTGTTTTCTGTCTATCTGTCAATTTTCATTATATCGACATTCATTCTGTCGATTTAAATGCCGATTGCTCCATTTCGACCGCCACGTCGAGTAAATGAAGAAGCTAATAAACCTTGTCATTCTCCAAAACGCGTAAATACAACCGCGTCTACATTTCCAGTACAATTGAAGAAATCATTTCCAGTACAATGGAGGAAAAAATCAAATAAAAAGAATAAAACTTGGGAAGGTGATGGTGTTGTTGTTATTTCTGGTGATTTTGCTTTATTGAAACTGGAAAAGAAAATTCTTTCTAGAGGAAAAGCAAATTGTGTTCAGGGAACGGAGTTTGTTATTGGGGGTTATGAGGTTCTGCCTGATAGCACCGATACCACCGAGGTCACCGAGGTGCTGCCCGAGGGTAGCACCGAGGGCCATAGTTTCCATCACTCCGAGGTCGTCAAGTCAAAGAATACCGGGGGTAGCACCGAGGGCCCCAAGCTCCAAAGTTCCTCGGGTAACCCCTCGGCGCTGCCCTCGGGCCTTAATCGTCAATTCAAGCCACCAAAGCGGTCATTTCATCAACTGAATGAACATTCCGAGGGGCAACCCCCGGATTCCAATGGGGGCTTGAGTTCGAGTTTCGAGGATACCACGGAATGTGACGGACCCTCGGGCTTAAAGAGAAATTGCAGTCTGTTACTAGAGAAAAATTCAACAGTTGAGGATATGGAAAGCTTGCCTTCAAGTTTCGAGGGTCCCAATGGACCCTCGGATTCCAAAAGCTCGGAAGTAAAAGCTTCCCCAGTTCTAAAAATTGCTGAAGCTAAAGCTACCTTCGAAGGAAACTCGATTTCTAAAGTGCCCTCGGAATTTAAAAAGTCCCCGGTTGTGGGAGAAAATCCCCCGGTTGTGGGAAACTCGGGTCCTAAAGGACCCTCGGCTAAAGGACCCTCGGAACTCCGCCCCCACCAAATCACCGCCCACAACTTCATATCAACCTGTTTCAACTCCCACGGATGCCTTCTAGCTGACGATATGGGCCTCGGAAAAACCCTTACAGCAATTTCTGTCATTTGGACATTCTTACAAACCAAAAAAGCAAAAAAAGTGCTTATATGCTGTCCAGTTACCCTAACAGACAACTGGAGAAAGGAATTTGCCAAATGGCTCGATATGAACAAAATCGGAATTCTCTGTCTTAATAGTTCCAATCTGAAAACCACAGATAAAAGACATATTTCTGCTTTTTTATCCACCAACGTTTATCAAGTGGCTATTATGGGATATGAAAAAGTTCTTGCATACAAAGATGACCTTTCTCCACTGGCTCTACGACAAAAAATCGATATTCTTGTTTGTGACGAAGGACATCGACTTAAAAATGCTTCAGGGAAGATTCTCCGGGCTTTGACGGAGTTATCGGTGGTAAAAACGTTGGTAATGACAGGAACACCAATCCAGAATGATCTCAATGAGTTTTTTACTCTTGCAAATTTCGTCTACCCTGGGGTTTTTGGGGATGCTGCCACTTTTGCTAAAAATTATATCAGACCAATTACAGCGTCACGTGACATCACGTGCCGGGACCAAAAAGTGTTGCAAAAAGGACGCGAAATGTCCATGCGGTTGATCGAAACAAGTAAATTGTTTATGCTCCGAAGAACTAAGGAAATATTGGAAAAGCATCTTCCATGCAGGACGGATCTTATATTATTTTGTCCGCCTACGGAGTTACAACGGGATCTTTTGAAAAGCGTGACTGGGTCAGCTCGATTCGATAATTTGCTAAATAATGATGCTTTGGGACTCATCACTATATGCAGGAAAATTTGCAATTCACCGTCACTTATTAGAGAAGATTCACTTTTTCAAAAGATTTGTGGAGGGATCCCCGGAGCAAATCGGATTGCGGGCAGCAAAATCAATGTTTTAGTGCCGCTTTTGCTTGAATTCCGAGCACGTGACGAAAAAGCCGTTATTGTGTCAAATTTCACTCAAACACTTGATGTTCTTAATGAGGTAAGTCAAAAACTTAACATCCGTACCTCCCGGCTTGATGGAACCATTAATGGAAGCAAAAGGGATTCAATTGTGACACAATTTAACAAGAGTCGAGATTTTCAAGTATTTCTTCTTTCAGCAAAAGCCGGAGGTACGGGTCTTAATTTAATAGGAGCATCTCGGCTTATTCTTTTCGATAATGATTGGAATCCAGCCACTGATATTCAAGCAATGGCCAGAATCCACCGAGATGGTCAAAAAAAACCTGTTTTCATTTATCGGCTTTTAACCACCGGATGTATTGATGAGAAGATTTTCCAAAGACAACTTATGAAGACAAATTTAAGTGATATGTTTTTGGACAAATGTCAAGATTCTTCACTGGATATTTTTGATTTTCAAGATCTTCGTGATCTTTTTACAGTGACGGAATATACTGAGAGTTCAACGCATGATTTAATTGAATGTTGTTGTGATGGAAAAGCTAATTTATCCGATCATAGATTTTCCGATCATAAATTTTCCGATCATAGTTCTTCCGATCATAATTCTTCCGATCATAATTCTTCCGACCAATTCTCCGATCAATTCTCCGATCATAAATTCTCCGATGGTTTCACAACTGCTCTGCAAGCATTAGATGATAAAAACATTGCAAAAAAAGAAACAATTCGGTCTGCTTTAACTAAATATAGTCATTTTAGAAAGGGGAATAAAGGAACCGGTGATGAAATTGTTGATGGGCTTTTGGATCAAAATTGGGTGACTTTTGTGTTCACATCGAGTGGTGAAGATTTAGCCGAAGGCTAATATCTGAATAATGTGAATTTTGAGACAGTAAATCTTGAGTGAATCTTGAGCTGGATCTTAAAATCAGCTTCTGGATAAGATCTAATGTGAGTGTTTATCATAATGGATTTAAAACGGAATTTCGTATTCAAAGGAAAAGTCAGGTTCGATAGATACTCCCAATCTTATTGATTACGTAATTGATTATGTAATTGATTATATAATCGAAACTGATGACAATTCATAATATCATATATTAATGATGCAGAAATATAATGCAATACTAGTTAATGCTAACAATACTACAAACAACACATAGATACAATTGCATATTGCTGTGGAGGAGCCACAACATGGACGTGAATAGATAATCATGAATATTTGCAAATAAGTAAGGGTTACCCCTGATTACGTAATTAATTATGTAATCAGTAAACTTTACCTAAAGCTTTAAATAGTGTAGTTCTGGACTAACCACAAAGCCTAGGCGTTTCAGATTTTTCTTATGTATAAATTTTGAATTGAGAATACAAAGGCAGCTTGTTTCTTGTGTTGGTATACTTACCTCTTTCTTATGATTATGTAATTGATTATGTAATCAACTCGTGAGTTTCCAAAATACTAATGGTGCTTACTTGAGCATAGTAAAAACAATTGGCGGCTTGAATATAGTGGTGGATATTTTATTAATACTGATATGAATATAAGTCTATTTTTGTCGTTATTACATTTCATCCACGAAATACAAACATAATGGCTAAAACTTAAGACATCTGGATTAAAAATCGTGTAAGGATTAATAAAAGAACAGTTTCAGCACAATGTATCCACTATATCCACTATATATTCACTCGACATTAGTAAATTCAACAACGTATATGTTTATAGTGTAGTGAATAATGAATGTTTAAACATTTCCTTCAAATTTTCTATATTCACCTTTTTATATTATAATATCACTACATGATAGGTTTCATCCTAAATCAAGTCTTCTTTATGGTAGATTTTTTTATTCTATAACATATGAATTAATGCAGTTAACATTAGTTGCAGTCTAAATTTATAACTAATTATATTCAAAATTTATGATGATCTAGACCAGGTATTTATGATTCTTTTTTAAATCCAGTTTTGATACATAAATATAAGGATAAAAATAAAAATATAAAGAAATATTTATAAAAAAGAATATATATAAAATATAATACTTGAAAAGGGGGCTATGTTTAATAATTTATGTCAACTTTTACTTCTTTATATATTCTTCTGTGTATTATACTCTTTTTAATATGTTTGTATAAAATTATTTATATAGTATTTTAAATATGTATATATACATACTAATTAAAAATATAATTTTATAAATTAATAAATATAAAAATGTATAATGAGAAGTATAACTAGAGATTAATAAATATACAAATGTTCACTAAATAATGTACCTATGTTACCTGATAATGACCAATCCTACTGATTGCATCTATACCTTTATAATGTAGTTATTTTTTATTGTATAATTTACTTATATTAACATATTGAGAAACACATTTTTTAGTATTGTTTTATTTGCTACTTTATATATCCTTATATAATTCTATATACTGTTGTACTATGAAAATGGGTATACAAATGCATATCCTAGAGTTCCTTTATTTCTTATAAGTTTTATATTGTCTTAGTCACTAGAGCTTTCTCGTGAAATCAACTTCTTTTCTACTTCTACACTAAATTTTTATACTAGTCCTTAAAACTAAAATATATATGGATCTATCCTAGTTCTGATATTGTGCACGTGCTTTTAATCACGTGCCCATTTTTACATCGTGCTGGCGGCTTTAAAAACAGCTGCAGTGCTTTAAATCTTGGTTTATGAACTTTTTGAAGCAGTTTCAATATCTTAATGCCTAGAAATCACAGGGAAAGATCAAAATCGGACGTCGAAAATGACCCTAACTAAGTGTCCGGATAAGAGAGGTTCGGCTAAGAGGAGTGGAATCGATCACGTGATATACGGCCTTCTTGGTCGACCAGCCCCATGCAAATATGCAACATTTATCAGTCATTCACTAGGTAGAATCGAAGCTGCCTCCGCAAGTCACCAGAATTTGCTACTGTCTACATGGCGGAAAATTCCCATCCTGCATATACTGTCGATTTAAACACTATCCATCAATTTTGACAAAATCGGCGTACTCTCGTATTAGTGCTTTCAAAATGTTTATTTGGTTGTGTGGAGCTCACAAATGATTAAACATCGTAAAATATACAATTATTCAGTTATTGGACTCTATTCAAATGCAGAGAATTGTGCAATATGCAGGACAAAAGAATGGTCAATATAGGATATTCAGACACTCTGTTAGATATTTATTTATAACTCATAAATCACTCATTTAGAGTACTTAAAGAGTATCTTGGTATTTATATATGCAGTCCGTTGTATTAGGATATAAATGATGCAGAAATTAACATTTAGTTCTAGAGCACCTTTTCACTGTAGTTTGAGCATATGATGATTTGCAAAAGGCAAAATTCATGAATTCTCAAGACCAACGGCTAAGAAATGATATTCTTTCTGTAACTCAAAGCTCAAAGTAACATTGAGTTAACTTCTCATAATAACTCATAAGTAGATTATGCTCTTGAGTTGATTTCAAAAGCCAACTCAATAGTTTGAGTTCCGATTGAACCTGATTAGGATTTCCGAAGTCTAGCCTCGGCAGCACGTGCTCTTTGCTCCCTCATAAGCCGAGCTCGCTGCTGATCAGTTAAAGATGCAACTTCAGCTGTTTGTGACTGAACACGTGATCCACCAAGAGTACCACCAGAAGAAAAAGATGGCTTTTTCAATTCCAACTCGGTTTTATTCGCCAATTCTGCCTCCACGAGCCGCAGTCTTTCTTGTTGTTGATGTTTTCGGATTTCTTCCTCCTCACGTGACACATCTTCTTTTGTCATTGGAGGACCAACTTTAGCGGCGGTCCAATCGGTGTACAGCTCTCCCAAGATATGACGGGCCACTTGGAAGGTCTTTTTGACGGAATCTGAGGAACTCACTTGGCATGGAGTTTTTCCGGCGGCGTTTAAAATGGTGGGGTCCGCTTTTAAATTAACTAGGAGAATTTGTACCATATGCAGGAGGCCATGAGAAGCAGCATAATGAAGAGGAGTTGGAGCATTAGTATGATGAGAAGAAGGGGCAAATTTGAAGTTTCCATCAAGGCCATTTTTTCGGAGATAACTGATCATAAGTGGGGCCTTTGATTTCTTTAGAAGCGAGGTGATTTCAGTTGTATGTGATTCTGCAGGGTCGAGGTCACGTGGGGCGGGGAGATGATTTTTAAGTTTTTCCGGTTGTTTAGTAGTGTTTTGATTCTGCCGCTGTTTCTGCTGTTCCTTGGTGGCTTTCGGAAGCTCCACAGTATCCATGCAAGCAAGTTTAACCCATGCCCTCTTCAACTCGGCCAAAGTTGGTCTTTTCGTAGTAAATGGGAAATTCCTAATACGCAGGTCATTCCCCGCAAGTGGGGCATTTTCATACCCCACCAAGGATTTCCTATTAGCGGCAGCATTGGCTCGGATAAACACAAATTGAGCATTATCGAGATGATGACGCCATGAATTGAGAAGTTCTCGTACCTCTTGTTGAAGAGCCACTTCATTATATCTCCGAATAGATGATCCGGCTGAATTAGCTTTACCCCGCGAATTATCCGATGCGCTTTGAGAACCCCCTTGTTTCCGTCTTGTAGTGTACCGGTGGAAAGTCTTGGACGCCACCACATCCACCATTTGCTCTAATTTTGACTCATTATGGTTAACGTTTCCGCGGGTGTTTTTCCGTTTATGTGACACCACAGCCCCGGCAAAATGGCCTCCTCCAATCATTAAAAGCACAGATTTGCCCTCGCTGACTGGACTTCGAGACAAAAGCGGCAATTCTTCGAGGATCCGTCCGTCCGAGAGGGTTTTTTTGGTGAATAACGCCTTGTATATACCAAAAGCTTTCCGTTCGTCCGACGGAAGCAAACTTGATCCGAATAATATGAACGGAGAATTGGTGTTCATGTGACTAACGTTATGCTCTGGTGACAGGTCCAGTGGGCCAATGGCAAGTTTTTCCAATAGTTTATCCGATAGAGGATTTTCCGATTCTGAATCTTCCGAATCTGACTTTTCCGGTTCTGATTCCTCAGATTCTGATCCAGAAATACTCTCCAAACTTTGAGTCTCAATCTTGGCGTCAAATTCTTCCTCATTTATCGGACCCATTCCATTTAAACCTCGTTTGATGTTCAACCGATGGAAATCCGACTTGTAATGGTCCTTCTTTTCTCCTTGATTCATGCCAGAGAAGTCCACTTTGCAAGTGGTGCATTGACTAAGAGACCCACTTTGGATTTCTTTACTTTGATGTTCGGTAGGACTTTCCTGTTTAGGCAATTCTTCCACCATAGCCGCGGTCTCATCAAATCGAAGCACCTCCATCGTCTTCAACACCTCCTCCTCCATGGAAAAAACATAGTAGTCTTCGTTCATATTGGTGATGCTCACAATAGCAATGCTCTATATCTTGCGTTATATGTAGGATTGAACATAAGTGATTTGATAATATGTAGGATTCTGATTATATGCAGGATGATGAAAAGCTGATTTAGTCGTTATAATAGTGACTTCATATAAATAAAAAGTTATATATTTTTTAATTATTGACTGCCGATGCGGTGACATTCCTTTAAGAAATGCTCAATTTTCTCTGGTTTCATGAATGGATGAGTCCCGTGACCAAAATTGATTATGTAGTTTTGTTTACCACCACCAAAACCTTTAATCATTTGTTCTGTCTTTTTAGAAATGGTTTCATTAGATCCGTACATGATACCTGGATCCAAATTTCCCTGTAACGTGATCTTCCTTCCCTTGACTGCTTTAACTGCATCTTCGGGCTTATAAAGCCAATCTAAAGAAACAGTATCATATCCAGACTCACAAAGATCATCAAGAGCATACCAAGCACCTTTAGCGAAAACAGTAAGAGGAATTTTCTCCTTAACACCCAATTCTGACAATCTTTTTGGTAATTTTTCAGCAATTTGACGTAAATAAGGCAAACAAAACTCGTTGAATTCAAAAGGTCCAAGTTCTCCTGCCCAAGATTCAAACACTTGAAGCATTTGTGCTCCTGCCACCACTTGTTGTGCCAAGAATTCAATACAAGCATCAGTGATTGCCTGAAGCAAAATATGAGACTCTTTTGTGAATTCGTAAATCCATTGTTTGGCAAATCTGAACATTTTGGATCCCTGACCTTCTGTCAGGTAAACTAAAAGAGTCCATGGAGCACCACAGAACCCTAGAAGAGGCACTCTACCGTTGAGTTTAGTCCTGGTGAGTGTAATGGCTTTGTAAGCCCAGTCCAAAGCGGATTTCACATCTGGCTTCAAGTTTATACGGCTCAAATCTTCAGGAGTTCTAAGAGGATCAGCAAAAACTGGTCCTTTACCTTCGACCATATTAATTTCAAACCCCATAGCTTGAGGAATGACCAAGATATCAGAAAAGATAATGGCTGCATCAATAAGACCATTGAAATGATCAACTGGTTGAATTGTAATTTCAGATGCAATTTCTGCATCCCGACATGTTTCAAAGAAATCTCTGTTTCCTTTTACTTCATGGTATTCTGGAAGGTATCTTCCTGCTTGTCTCTAATTGTTAGTTTTGAAAGTGGAACTTCTTGATTTTGATTATCATACCATGATCCAAATAGGAGGTCTTTCGACCTTTTCTCCTTTTGCGGCTCTTAAGATTAAATCGTTCTTCAATGGGGCAAATTGAGTCATTGTTGTCGATCGTATAATTATGGATGGGAATTTATCACTTATATTTGTGGTGCACGGGTTTTTAATCAATGATTTTTAAGCAATGATTAAAAAAATCAGTTAAACGATCTTGGGGCGAGTTATTATCTGATTGTTTTCTTAAAAATCCGATGATTTTAGATTTTTGATGGTTTTCTGGTTTGAATTTTGCGTTGGATTTTCTGGATTTGATGTTTGCTTAGATGATTTTTTTCAGCTAGGCCTTTATCATTGAACACGCGAGTAATTTACGCAGGTTCAAGAATAGAAAAATGAAAAAGACAGGAATAGATAAAGTGGAGACGAAATAAAGAAAATTTGATGATATCTTGATGATACTTTGAGAAAGAAGAATTGAGGGATGAAGAATGAAATTTGAAAAAGTGGAGATTTGAGAAATGAAGATTTGATTATTTGAAGATTTGAAGATTTGAAAAATTCAAGTATGAAGAACTCAAGATTCAAGATTGAGGAATTGGAACTGAAGAGCTGAAGAAATTGGTTATCTGTAAGGTAAGGAATAGAAATGTAAAGAATTCAAGACTTCAAAAAGAATGTATACTTGAAAAATTGAGGAATTCATCAATTCAATAATTCAATAATTCAATAATTCAAAAAGAATGAAGAATTGAAGAAATAAATCTAAATATTTGAATATTTGTTGAAAATAAGAAAAGCAATAAAAAAGAATAGTAAAAAAAGGGAATAGAAAATCCAGTGCGAGGAAATCCTTATATATTTGTCCGGCTGCAAAAAGATGTTTCATCTTCGCAGGCACGCTCCTAAAAATTGCAGCCTTCAAAAAATTCACTATATAAATAGTAAATTCCCTGCTCCTTCTCTATCCTCTTTTTTTTTTCCCCCTTTTTTTCTTCTACTTTTCATCAATATTTAATCAAATTCCATCGAAATCATAAATCCTTCATTTGTTATCTAATATCCATTTTTTTCATAATACACTCTTTATCGCCTTCCCTATATTACCTCTATCTTCAAGATAAATGTCGCGGAGGTACGGATGTTGATATTGCTCGCTGCTTGCATATTTACCCCAAACAATCCAGCAACATACAATTTTTCTGAAATCAACACTACAATCGCCAATTCCCCCTGAAAATCAATGTCTTCGGGGTCTCGATCACGCCGTCAAAGCAACAATGACGCATCGTTGCGATCAAATTCCTCAATGTGTATCTCCAAACCAAATTGGTTAGTTCGCTCATTTCGTTCCGTTTTCGGGTACAGAAAGACCACATTGACTTTTCTTGTTTTTCTAACCATTTTCTTGTCGACGGTTTTGTCTTATCTTGATAGATCATTGGAATGGTCTGTTTCTCTTCCTTCTTCCCATCATGAACGTCAATTATTGGATCAATCTTGGCTCCATCTTCAAACAATCGCTACAAATGAACATACTTATACTTCTCCTGGGAATGATGTCGTTCATGATTACATCCTCAAGGAAGTTTACAAGCTTGTTTCCCTGAAAAACTATATGGAATCAGATAATGACCTTAACAATACCAATACTGTCATGATTGGTGCTGATGTGTTCGGTCTGTATCAAGTTGCTTATTATGAAAGCAATAATATTGTTGCAAGAATCAATGGTTCTAATCCTCAACTTCCTGCTTTGCTTTTAAGTGCTCATTTTGACTCTGTTCCCTCGTCTTTTGGTGCCACCGATGATGGCATGGGAATTGCTTCCCTTTTAGGTGTTTTATCCCATTACGCTCATAATGATACCCAACAACCACAGCGTACGATAATTTTCAACTTCAATAATAACGAGGAATTCGGTCTTTATGGTGCACATGCCTTTTTGAACCATCCATGGTCTCTGCAAGTCAATTACTTTTTGAATTTGGAAGGTACTGGTGCTGGCGGAAAAGCTGTTCTTTTCCGTGGTACTGATTATGGCACAGTGAAATTCTACAATAATGTCCGCTATCCATTTGCCACCTCCTCTTTCCAACAAGGCTTCAACAATAAGCTTATCCACAGTGATACCGATTATACTGTCTACAAAGATAAAGGAAACTTGAGGGGAATCGATGTTGCTTTCTATAGGCCTAGGGATTTCTATCATACTGCTGAGGATAACTTGAGAAATATCAACAACAAGTCTTTATGGCATATGTTGTCAACTGCTCTTGATTATACTGAAGCCATTGTTAGTGGAAGAATTGACCTTGATGATGAGGATTCTTCTGGTTCTAGCTCTGGTTCTTCCAATAGTGATTTTGCTTCTTTCTCCTCATTCCACAATATGTTCTTTGCCATCCCAATTGGTCAGTTGATTGTGGTGAATATTGTGTTGCTTGTTGTTACTCCCCTTGTTGCCATTCCATTGTTATTCTTCATTGGTCACTTTAAGAAACAATGGAACTTTAATTTTGCTAACGCCATCAAATTGCCTCTTTCATTTATTTTTTCCTCCGTTGTGTTGAATTTTTTGACGGATATCGTGATTATTCCCATGAATCCCTTCCTTATAAACAATTCTGAAGGAACGTTAATTGCTGCGTTGTTCTCGTTGTTTTTGTTAGTCAATTATGGTTTCTTGAACGGATTCAACTTTGTCTTTAAAAGCTTCAAAGGTCATTTCCATGATGAAAAACTAATTTCTCTTTTGGAAACTTCCCTTCTTTTTTGGGTTGCCCTCTTGTTCACAACTTATAAGTTGTCAAATAACAAAATCGGGGATGATCATACTGGAGAACATATCATTACTGCTCTTTTTGTTGTGCAAGCAGTTGGTGTTCTTTTTGGGTTATTGGGATGGATGTTTAAGAGATCTCACAAAAAGGCCCCCTCTTCTCCTGAAAATCAGCCTCTTTTGAACCGAGAACATGAAAACCAAAATGACAGTCAATACGGTACAAATGGTGAAGAGGATCATGAACATTCCGGAGCAGAATCTTCTTCAATGTCGTTGAGCTCACAAAATTCATCAAATTGTGAAGAAGAGCAACCAAAATCTTTCAGCTACGATTGGCTAATTCAATTCCTTATTGTTGCTCCTCTTTCCTCTTTAATTATCTTTAATACGGGATTTTTGGTTCTTGAAGGATCTAGAAAAGCAATCCAGGAATCGTTGTTTTCCCAGAATATGGTTTATTTGCTTTTGCAAAGTTTCATTGTTGCATGGACCATTCCATTTTTGCCATTTGTTTTCAAACTTAACAGAATTATCGTTGTTGTTTTGATAATTGGCTTACTCCAAGGATTATTTGTGGTGAACACCAGGTCACCATTTGACCGGGAAAATCCACTAAAATTGAGATTCTTGCAAACGGTGGATTTGGACGCAAAACCAGTCACCAGTGACGTTGGTGTTTTTGGCAGAGATATCGACATCATTAAAGATATTCTAAATGATTTACCTTCAGTTAAAAAGAATCATGGTCACGTGAAAAAGGAAACACTTGGAGATGGTATTCTGAGATATTCTTTCCCAGGGATTCTCCCCCGTGTTCAAAGCAATGTTTCAAATCCACATGATTATGTTGATGTGAAGGTGTTGAGAAACTCATCATCGGGGGCAAATGCACCATTTGGTCTTTTCCAAGGAGAATTGGAGATCCGTGCACCAAAAAACAGGAATTGCAAGATCAATTTCAATGTTACTGATTCACTTACAAAGATTATGGGAAATGATGAAAAGAAAAAATCCCCAGTTAAAACGTTTATTGTGTACAATGATGGACACGATAAGGGATTCTCCGTGGAAAGGACCCCAGAAGGGTTTTCCAGAGATTCTAAAGGAAATTACGTTTTTAAAGATTCTGAAGGAATTGATGAAGTGTTTTTAAACAAATTGGATTGGGATAAAACATATCACGTGGCGTTCCAATGGGTACCAGAATTTTTCGAGCTGGCAAATGACGCGGATGAATCCGAAGTTAATGTACGGAAGTTGGGAGTTAAGGTGGAATGTTACTGGTCAGATTTGGCCCCACTTGCAACAGGAAATAATGGTGGTGTTGAAGAACGGATTCCTGCATATGAAGAGGTTCTTAAATTTACGCCAAATTATGTTTCGTGGGCCAACAGAGACCGTGGGTTAGTTTCTGTTAGAAAGTTTGTTGAGGTATAATTAATGATAATTAAAATAATAAAGAAATTTGCTTAATCGGGATTACTATGAGAATTATGGTATATTGGGCTTGTATATTATATTTGGCTTGTATAATATATTTGGCTAGTTTCACTCGCTTCGCTGGCAGTGCAAAAAATTGCGATTTCTGTGGATCGAACACAGGACCTCCAGATCTTCAGTCTGACGCTCTCCCAACTGAGCTAAAACCGCAAAGAACCCACGCCGGGACTCGAACCCGGAATCTTTTGATTAGAAGTCAAATGCGCTAACCATTACGCCACGCAGGCTGTTCTGACAGCTTAAGATTTTATGGTTTAATAGTATACTTAATGTATAAAAATAGCTAAAATATGATGATGGGATTATTATAAAGATTTATTTTTGTAGGTGGTGAAATATTGTATGTTTTTAGGTAGTTTTGGATTTTGTAAGGATTTATGTGATATTGGCACATAGTTGCGAAATACCGTAAGCATTGTAAATGGGTGAGCTTATGGTTACTGTAGCAGTGAAAAATATGAATACTGAAAATCAGCAATTAAGAAATACCTGTTATAAAATATTATGATAGTTTATTACATTACAGGATGTAATATAATATAAAAATGCTAGTATAAAACCAAATAAGGTAATTTAGGATACTCTAGTCATATTAAACCTTTAAGTGAAAATTAGTTAAAGCAGTTGAAATCAGTTTTTCAATGATGTAATCGTTAACTTGTATAATATAAATAGAAATTCACTCAATATATATAAGTTAAAATATAAATATTTCAAGATATTAAATTTTGGATATATATTTCTCACAATTTACTCTATACTAATATGTAAGTTTTAATGACACAAATTTTTAGCTTATATGGCAAACAAGTACTTTAAAATTCATACTTTTTCCAACTATGAATTAGAAATAATAATTAGATTTTATAAATACTTTAGATATATCAGATTGTACATTATTGAAAAACAACCTATTACCAACTTCAATTTTAATATACTACTATACTACTATACTATACTACTATATTACTCTATTAGGCACTACTATACTATACCATAATTCCATACAGTAATACTACTATACTGTAAATTTTACTATACATATGATAATTCACAATTAGCTACCATAAATAGTCCATTGATACATATAGCTAGGAAGTAAAAGTCATCCAGAATTGTGTTATCCTGCACATACTCCAAATATAGTCTTTTTCATTTTTATGGCCAGAAAACAGTAATGAGACAGCAAGACTTGGTATGGTAATTTCCAGAGCACCTAAAATTATGGTGAGTGCAAGATTTACAAAAATTCCAACATTCTGCTCAAATGACTTACCCCCCAGATGACCACCCCTAGGCACGACATTGTCGTTTTGGCACCTGCGACATTTCTCCATTATGCCAATCGATGATTACAAGGTTTCGAAATACGAGCTACATTTTCCGCTCATGCAATACCTTGCGTTTATATTGTATCTGAAAGTGTAGTATAGTATAAAATCAGTATGTTAAGGTAAGCTGTATTATGGTACCGAAGTTGAAAATTATTGATTCTGTAATCAAGTGAATAGAAGTAGACTATGATTATATAATCAATTGATATTAGTGATTATGTAATCAAGTGAATAGAAGTAGGCTATGATTATATAATCAATTGATATTAGTGATTATGTAATCAAGTAAATAGAAGTAGACTATGTAATGAAGTAGACTATGATTACGTAATCAATTGATATTAGTGATTATGTAAATATTATTGAGTATGGGCCATCAACTCGGCACCTCTCTTGATCTATGTCTATTTTATCTACATTTCTGCATTATCTTTATCTGTAATTATGTATTCTTGATTACATAATCAGATTCTTGATTATGTAATCTGCTATCAAATCTATATTCTTCAGTCTAGCTTATGCACCTACTATTGACGATCATGTATTACATAATCAATACGCCATTGATTATGTAAGCAACTTTGACACATCCGTTTTTAACTTGTATGTTAATCAATACATAGTTGTAATCTTGTTGTAATAGTGGTAGAATTAGTAGTAGCACTTTTGTATCTACACATTTTTGTGCAACATTTGATTACGTAATCAGATATTGAAGACGATGTGGATGTATACTAATATATAGATATATAGTATAGAGTATATTGTATATTGCAGTATAGTATAGTATAGTATAGTATAGTATAGTATAGTATAGTATAGTATAGTATAGTATAGTAAAGTATAGTATAGTATAGTATACTGTATATAATATAGTAGTATAGTATATAGTCTAAAGGTCTATTTCTTTTGAAGACAAAGAAGGAAGAGATCTCTTTTCAGGACCAAGAAAAGTAACAACAAGATTATAAGCAAAAACAGCACCCATAAAAATAGCCATAACTTTTCCATAATCATAAATCTGTACACCATTAGGATTTGTTATGGGGAATTGAGAACCAAGTTGACTTTCAATAGTTGAAGAAGCAGAAGATGCCAAATTACCAAGTTGATAAGCAAGACCCACGATAAAAGCCTTAAAATCCGGATGAGCTAATTCGGATAAATAAGCCGGAACAACACCAAAAGCACCTTGAACGAAAAATTGTAAAAAGAATACTGCTGCATTAATGGCTGTTCCTGTACAGAAGGTCCAAGGATAAATAAGGGCACCACCTGCTATACAACAAACCATAATAGATAAACGACGGCCGGCAAAATTAGACAAATGGCCTATTACTAGACCACCTAAGATAGCACCCAAATTTGCCACGCAGTTAGTCACGGTGGAACGGTCCTGAGAGAAGCCCAATTGTTTGGTTAAGAAGGTTGGGTATAAATCCTGGGAGCCATGGGACATGAAATTGAAACCTGCCATGAGAAGAACCATGAAAATCATAGTAAGCCAATAAAGACGAACGGCATTACGTAATTTGCGACCAAATGGTTCAGGTTCGATACCCGCTGCTTTGAGAGCTTCTCTTTCACGACATTTAGCCAAAAAGGCATCTGTTTCTGGAAGCAGAGCACGACATACAGCTATAATGATTGTGATTCCAGCAGCAAACCAGTACACCGCCCTCCAATGATGAGGCTGAGTATCAGCAAGAGCTCTAGTCAAGATAACGGCCAATAAGTAGCCAAAAGCGTAACCTTGTTGGAGGAAACCGGAGATAAACCCCCTTGCACGAAGAGGACAGTCATCAAGAGCAGTTGCAGTGGCGTTACCGTAAATACCGCCCATGATTATTCCAAAAAGAGATCTGACGGCCAAAAATTGACGGAACAGTTGAATAAAGGAACAGCCAATTTGAACAATAAACATTAATAATAGATTGACGACAAAGGGCCATTTTGTTCCATATCGGTCACCAAGAAAGCCAAAGAAAAATGCCCCTACTGTTCTTAGCATAAGAACTAGAGTAATGGCCCACGTGATATCAGTAGTAGAGCGATGGAGTTCTTTAGATAAAGCATCAACATTTAAAGATATAGTAAAAAAATCAAAAGCATCCCAAGTCCATCCCATAAAAGCACATAAAACAAATAACCATTGTTTTCCTGAGACTTCTTTCAAAGCAGGAAAAGGATTGAGAAGGTGTCGATTTTCATGAATATATTCTTTTGTTGGGAAGATTTTAAATCTATCTAAAAGGTACTTTCCTATTTTGGTAGTCGTTCCGGTATTCAATTGTCCTGATTCTGGATCAGCATTACTGATCACTTCCACCGATGGTTTTTCCATGATGATTTAGGGAAGAAGAAAATTGAAAATATGAAAAATTTAAAAAGAGAAAAAAAAAAAAGAAAAAGAGAAAAAAAATGAAAAATATGAAAACATTGATAAAAGAGGGGCTGAACGCATAGCGGCTTCTAAACGCGCTTAATGAGCCATGTCATAATCAGGGCTACTAACCTCGGAGTGAAAAGTCCGGATTATTTTATATTTCCGGGGATAACGAATTTTGAAATTTTGAAATTTTGTTTATACTTGGTTTTATAAATTTTTGCTTTTTGTTTTTTGTTTCTTGTTTATTCTATTTTTTTTGTCTTCCTGCATATAAATGTGGGGTTGCCCCACATCTATAATAATAGACACATATACATATATATATATATATATATGAATATAAATATATACATATGTATTTGTTTACATAGAAATACAAAGAATTATATATATTATATATTTGTATATATATATTTGTATATATTATATATTTGTATATATTATATATTTGTATATATATATTTGTATATATCAATATATCAATATATCAATATATTATATAGATGGTGAGGTTGCATGCAACCTTGTCACAAACATGATTGGCGCGAATATAAAGCACGATTTCTAATTTTCTTCTTTCATTATCTTTTCACCATGTTATCTTTTCTCATTTTATGTTTTTGGAATTTAGCTCTGGTTTTTGCCAGTGTTCATCCAATCACCGTTTTTGGTCGTTATTTCATCGATAGCGTCACCAATGAACCAGTAAGTTTTTTCTTTCTTGTTTTATCTTTCTTGTTTTATCTTTCTTGTTTTATCTTTTTCTTTTTCTTGTTCTCTAACCCCAGTTTTATATTAAAGGTGTCGATTATCAACCTGGAGGCTCTCTGGCATCTCTTGATAATTCTGATCCTCTTTCTAATCCCGAAATTTGTTCCCGTGATATCGCAATGTTTCAAAAATTAGGCATCAACGTATGGTTTCCTTTCTTTTGTCTTTTGTATTCTCTCTTTCTCCACTAACTTAGACAATTCGAGTGTACTCCATCAACACTAAATTAAATCATGACACTTGTATGTCTCTTTTAGCTGCTGCTGGAATGTACCTTGTTCTTGATGTAAATTCTCCGGCTCAAAATCACCATATTAATAGATATGAGCCTTGGACTTCATATACTCCCCAGTATATGGCTAATGTCTTCTCTGTGGTGGAACAATTCGCCCCATATAATAATACTTTGGGTTTCTTCGCCGGAAATGAAGTCATAAATGATGAACTTTCTGCTCGTCATTCTCCCGTTTATGTTAAAGCCGTCATTCGTGACATGAAACAATATATGGAGAAAAACTTGGCTCGTCAAATCCCCGTTGGTTACTCAGCCGCTGATGATTTGAGTTATAGAGTTCCTCTTTCTCAATACTTGGAATGTGTTGCTGATGATATCTCCGATTCCGCTGATTTCTATGGCGTCAACTCTTACCAATGGTGTGGTGACCAAACTTTCTATAGCTCTGGTTATGACACTTTGGTCGACGCTTATTCTCTGTACACTCGTCCAGTGTTTTTCTCCGAATATGGTTGTAATCAGGTAACCCCACGTCGTTTTTCCGAAGTCCAGTGTCTTTATTCCGATGACATGATTGACGTTTTCTCTGGTGGCTTGGTTTATGAATACACTCAAGAAGCCAATAATTATGGCCTTGTGCGTGTTTTGCCCAATGGAGATTTGGCCGTTTTGGATGACTTTTTGTCTCTAAAGTATCAAATGGATCATCTTGCTGGCCTTAATTATGCTCATATTGCCCAATCTTTCCGTCACGACTCTCAAAGAATCCGTGCTGCTTTGAAAAGCTCTCGTCACGTGGCTCCAGTATGTGAAATGTCTTATCCAAATATTGACATTTCCCAAGGTCTTCCACCGTCAGTATCAGAGGATTTGATTCACCGTGGCTTGGAGAAGTCTGGTACAACTGTCCAAAAAGGGAAGTTTGTTCCGCTTTCCCCACAGAATTTCAAATCTTCTCATAAAGTCTATGACGTCAATGCCGTGGATGTTTATGTGGATTCCCCCACCATTAATCCAGTCCAAGATCACATGCAACCATTGAATCCAGCTGATGGAATCCATCGTAACAATCCTTCCGTGGTCAATAATAACAACAGTACGTATACCCTGGCCTCTGGTGGGGATGGTTATTGCGACTCAGATTATGACTCGGATTCTGACTCAGATTCTGACTCAGATTCCGGTGTTTTCGTCTTAGACCAATCTTTGAAAGGTTCCTCCCAAGAATCCTCCCGACAAAACCCCTTTTCCCGGTTTTTCCATCGGGTTTCTGGAATGTTGGTGAATCTTTTCAAACCCAAAAATCATCGAGACGAACCTGAGACAGAATATCCGAGACCGTAGTATATTAACATTTTAGCATAACCATCACCAGAGAGGTAGTATACCCATTGAGGAATCCTTCCCTCCTCACAAAAATACTAACAAGAAGGTAGTGCCAGAAAACCTGCCAATTGGGTCTTGCTTCTCTGTCTTATCCTCTCGGCTGCGTATGTGATGATTTAGAAAAAACTGGGTTGGGTTTCCGTGAATACATAATTTCCCCATTATGTGTGTAGATATCAACAGAGCATTTTTCATTTTCCAAAAGTGGTGCAAGAACAATTTGCCATTCCAGCGACAGTAATGATGGTATGGGTTTTTTTGATTCTTGTTGTTTAAATCCACATTTCACGCACGTGGCCATGACTTTCGGTGTATCCTTGATTATGATGACGACATTTTCAATTTCCGAGATGTACCGGAGGAAGTATTCAAATGTGCTGGTCAGAGGAGCTACCCAGTCATCATGAAGCACGCTTTTGTGAGTATGGGCGTAATCGTAGAAAAGATCAAAATTGAAGAGCTCTAGGGTCTTTAATGTGGCGTAAGAGCCTGTTCCAGAGCACACAAGCTTGAAAAAGTTGTTGAAGCGAGCAAAATTGAATGTAGAACGTTTCTGGTCATTGGTATAGAAAACAGAAGAGCTCAAATCAATAGAAAGTCTCGAAAGTTTATCGTTGGACTTGATAAAATCAATTATGGTCAAATCACCATCATGAAGAATATCCTGAAGAGTTAATGAGGTTGTCTCACTGAAAAGATTGCAGAATTTCTTCTTGTACCGAGAATCAGGCGTATAGAGACCGGCAGTTATGCGTAAATCGCTAATAGACACTTTCTTAGTGAAAGCGTCAGAAAAGAGCTTGCTTTCGTTGATGACAAACTTTTTCAAATGTAGCAGCAGTACTGAATCGTAAATAAAAGTGAAAACGGCCACGTGATCAAGCTTAAAAGGGATAGTCCAACCGGACTGGGCAGTCAAGACGATTCTGTCGATGTGACGATGGGTAGATTTCCTGAATTTGTTTTTAAACGTTGGAGATGATGGTAAATCAGGAGGAAAAGCAAATTGTGGGGATATTTCACTGATTTGGACTTCTTTCAAACCGTAACAATTGGAAAGGAGACAGTTGAAGTAATGAAGAAATTCAGTATATTGAGAAACACCGTCATTTACCGATTCCACTGAGTAAGTTCCGGCAATTTGCGTAGAGCAGGTCTTTCTATTATTGGTAGGAGGATTGACGAAATGAACTGAGCGGATGAAGTTGATCATGGAACTGGGCTCCTGAAGACCTAACCGGCGAGAAAAGGAGGTCTTTTTGGGTAGATGAGCCAGGGCAAATTTCAAGAAATGACTAGTGGAATAGAACTTGATGGCATTATAAAGGAAATTTTTGCAAATGATGTTATGGAATTTGCGGCAAGTTACTGCCATGGCCACAAGGGAATCCAGCGGTAGATTGTGGAATATAAGATATAGAATTTCATAGGGTAAAGAATGAAGATGTAAAACGGGGTAAGAATGAGGGGAATGACGAGTGACGACCTTTTTACGGCCAATCAACTGGTAATTTTTCATGTTTGTGGAAGTGACTTGGGTTTCTGTTTAAAATGAGGCGTGTACACTTTTCTATGGCATTTCGCTGTGGCTCGTCGGGGTTATAGACAGCACCTTCCTAATTGGGTAGTATCAGCGGGAATAATCAGGACCAAAATATCCGACAATATTAACTTCGTGGTTTGTAAATCGATGATGACATGGTTTTATAGGGACTATATTGGTTATATCTTAATAAATTGATATTTTATAGTATAGCAAGGCATTTCCTGGTGCACGGGTTTATAGCCGTATAGATTCAACTATCGACTTTTGATTTTGGGATTTCCTTTGGGCGTGGTATTTGCTTTCTGACTCCCATTTTGTAGGAATCCAAAAAGTAACAATCCAAGAAGTAGGAATCAAAAAGAAAGTGGTAAATAAATTTTTATTTTTCTGGGGGATTCCTGCTTTATATAAGTAGGCACGAAGTCAAATTTGCAGCTTTTACCCGCGCTGTTTCAAAATATAAAACATTCCTTAATCCTTTATTTCCTTCTTCTACTTCTTCTTTTTTCTTCTTTTTCTTCAACTTCTTCTTCTTTCTCCTCTACTTCTTCTTCTTTAATCCCAATTGTTCCATTTTCTTAAATTATAAATCCATTTTCTAATCCATTTTCCTACTCAAAAATCCTATATTGGCATATTATATAACCAATAATTAAGATACCCTTAATTATCATTCCTATTTATTTCCCTTGATATTTCCCTCATCATAATTACCCATATCATCCAATTTTACTTTGTTGATAATCTCCACTTCATCCTCATCCTGCATATATCCTGGATCATCAACATACCTAAGTCAAACGGACTTTTTATACCAAATGGCTGATGAACAAAGAAAGCTCCTTGAGCAGCTTATGGGCAAAGAAGCCCTTATATCTCCACAAATACAACGCAAAGAAGTTGAATTGACAAGTCCAAGAGTTTGCAAAGCTTTTCTTGTTGGTGATTGTCCTCATGATTTGTTTGCAGGGACCAAATTGAATATAGGAAAGTGTCCGAATTTGCATAATGAAAAGCATAAACTTGAATATGAGTTTCGTGTTAATAAAAAGGGGGAAAAATTCCCTGAATTCGAATATGAGTACTATAGAACTCTAAGAAGGTATATTGATGAGATTGACTCCACTATCGATGCCGCATCCAAAAGATTACAACATACCCCTGAAGAAAAGGCCAAGATTGCCGCTGTTACTCGCCAGTTGGAATCTCTAGATACGAAAATTGGTCTCATGACCTCGGAGATATCATATTTGGGTCAAAATAACCAAGTGGATAAAGCCCTACAAGAAACTATAAAGCTTGATAGTCTTCTTAAAGAACGTGATGTTTTGGCGGAACAAGCTAGAAATATAGCAGAAAACGTTGGTCAGTCTTCTCAGCAGAAACTACAAGTTTGTGAAGTTTGTGGTGCTTATTTGTCTCGATTAGATAGTGACAGAAGACTAGCGGATCATTTTATTGGGAAAATTCACTTGGGCTACGAGGATATGCGTACAGCGTACGCCGAATTAAAAAGGAAGTTTTCCAGTTAAACTAGTCTGATTGAAAGACATACACTATTTGGTCGGACAAACTAGTTTTGCTTATCCTCCTCCTTCTCCACATCCAACTTGATGTTACCAACCTTTTCTGTGGAAACGTAACCCAAAGCATTCAATCTGTCGGCTAAAATAGGATGGGAATGACAATAAGTGGAGTATAACCAGTCAGCATCCAAGCTAGACAAGTTTTCAGTGGCCAACTGGATCAAAGAAGTGGCCAAATCATCCTTGAGGCCTTGGTCTTTGGCAAATTTGTCAGCTTCGTATTCATGAGTTCTGGACAAAAGACTGTTCAAAGTCTGCAACAAAGGTTCGGTGGCAGAACTGATATAGGAGAATAACATGAAGGCAATCAAAGAAGGAGCATTAGGAGGGAAACCGAAGGATTGGAAAAGAGACTTGTTGTGGAGGAAAGCGGAGAACAAGACAAAAGAATAAACAACAGTGAGTTGAGAAGCAAGCATTCTCTTTGGCAAGTGGCTCAATTTCCAGTGGCCGATTTCATGGGCCAACACCGCCTTGATCTGAGGGATTGTACTGTGGTCGATCAAGGTGTCGAAAAGCAAGATTTTCTTGCTCCATGGCAAGCCAACGAACATAGCGTTGGAATGGGAGCTTCTGGTGGAGCCATCAATAACGTATAAATGAGTCAATGGGAAGCTATTTTCCCTAGCCAATTCCTCGATGGTGGACTTTAACTCACCGTCTTCCAAGGGAGTCATCTTATAGAACAAAGGCATTATCAAGGTTGGGAAAATGGTCATTAAGATCAATTGAGTGGCGATAACCAAAACAGTGGCGTATTTGACGAAACTCGTACCATAAGCGGAGATGATTCTCAAGAAGGCATAAACGAAAGGAGTACCGAGAACAACGGTAAGAAGGACATTCTTGATGTTATCGACGATCCAAGTTTTCTTTGTGGATTTGTTAAACCCCCATTTTTGCTCCAATACGAAGGTTTTATAGTAATCAAGGGGCAAACCTTCAATAACAGACAAGAGGGTAGTAAAAACAAAGAAAACCAAACTTTGGGACATCACAGAAGTTGAAATAATTTTACCAATAACGGCGGTTTCAGATAAACGAGAGGCCACGCAAGCAGAAATAGACCATAATTTAGGCAAAAAATCATATTTGATGGCGATAAGTTCTCTTACCACAGAAACAGCATCAGAAAAAAAGGAGAACTTGCCCTTTGCACGAGAATAAGCCTGAGCTTTTTTGAAGACAGATGGAGTGAATTCTTTCTCCAATGTTTTTGGAGGGTTTTCCCGATTGTACACCTGGTACTGTCTAAAATTGATATAAGTTTCAAAAGCGTACTTCCCCAAAATAAGGGTAGTGGCCACTGTTTTCCAGTTGATTGCTGGATTATCAAAATATGACTATTGTTAGTGGAGATCTGGTGCATTGTGTGATTTGGGTACGTACACTAATGGCGTCAAGCATTATTGTAATAACGTGTTTGTTGAACTTGTTTTATTATGCGGTCACGTGAGTGCGAGGGATAATAGAAGATTTAGACGGGGGATAGATGATTGAATTTATATTGGCAGGAATTGACACAATTGATGGAATTGACATAAATGACAGGATAAGAATGTTAAGTATTTAATAATTATGTAGAAGATATTAAAGTAAGAACTTTGACGTTTGGTAATATGGAGGATTGAGATAATGATATTGATATTGAGATTGAGATTGAGATTGAGATTGAGATTGAGATTGAGATTGAGATTGAGATTGAGATTGAGATTGAGATATGAGGAATAAGTACTGAGATTGACTGAAATATTGAGATGAGGAATAAGTATTGAGATATTGACTCAAATATTGAGATACAAGATTTGATGAATTGATACTACTATGAATTATTAAAAGTGTGGATTTGTATGGTTATGTGAATATAGTTTATTATGATTATGATTGTATGAGTATTGATTATGGTTATGATATAAGCAGAATATCCTAAAAGATAATTTAGATTGTGATAAGTGATAACACCATTAATTTTTAAAATGGCTCAAACTACGGATGTTGATGATACTATCCTTTGAAAGGAGTATTTTTAAATTAACTATTCGGTTGAAGATTAAGAGTTTTTCTTATTTTTACAAATTGTGGTTTTTATTGAGCATTTTCTTAGTAAAAATCATGATAAAACTACTGTTTAAAATTTGAAAATGTAATTTAATAATCATTTCTAGACTATTTTTCCCTTTATGATAGATCTTGGGGCTCTTATTCTCTACATCTGTGATTTGCTAGATTTAAAACCCCGTTTATGAATACCCATGGATATTCTTATCGAGATGGCCGTTAAAAATTGGCACGTGCCTCGCAAGTGAAAATATCTTCCTTATCCGAACCCCTCCTATCCGGACACTTAGTTGGGCCCATTTTCGACGTCCACTTTCGGAGCAACACTTCTTTATGTTTTGGTCTAGCAACATCCTTGCCCTTATAGAAATGCATAAAGAGATCTTTGTCACTGCGCTGTACACGGGTATTAAGTTAGGGCACGTTTATAAGTTGGCAGCTCACGTGAATATCACGTGCTCCATACCTTAAACAGGTAGAATCCTCTTCTCTTGAATCATTAAAAAGGGTTCAAGTAATTACAGCTATATTGAAATTGAATTTAGATCGCTCTTCACTCAAGTTAAGTCTCTCTCTATAGGCAATATGAAAAGTCAATATTTTCAATAATGTTGTATAAATTTTATATGTTGATATTTGTAGCTATATAAATTAGTAGCCTCTCTTTGAAACAGGCAGATTCCATATCTTTTATATTATGGTTTTCATCTTTATATAAATAAATAATTATAGCTTAATATGAAATTTATCTGTGAAACTACTATATTCATCCTTGTATTATTTTTCAACGTTATCAATCTTATATTATATTTGTATATACCTATTAAAGATGTACCTATTAAATATGTACCTAACAAAATTAAGTCTATACCTATTAAAGGAATCAAGTATTCTCTTACAGGAATTTAGTGTTCACTTAGAAGCAGTAATATCTCAAACGTTGTTTAAAACATCCTCATTAATAGCCACAATTTGAACGTTTTAGGCATTTGTGAGCCAAAAACTATGAATGGTCCATATTGATATATTTGTTTTATAAATTTCATACTATTATATATTATCATGTTCTATTATGTAAAATCAATGTTTCAATATTCATGCTGTAGTATTCAAAATCTAATACTCATATTCTAATAAATCTTTATTATAGTCTTTTTATCCTCTTATCAGCAAAAAAACTATCAAAAATTGTGAAAAAAAAAAAGAACATACTATAGGTATATAAATAGATACATAGGTCTTTTGTGAATTAAAATAAGAAATATATAGTACAAAACAATTATAAAGTACATCCCTTTTCATATTTAAATATGGTATAATATAATAATTCAAAGATATAATAGCAGAAAGTATATAATTACTCCCTTATAAAAGATAAATCTCATATTTATAGTATGATTCTACTTTTGATATTGTTTAATTATACCCTTAGTAATATGTATTAAGTATTACATTCGTTCTGAACGAGTATGATAACCTCAAATTATATAAATTATTGAAATACTCAGAATTAAATTGAGAAAAAATCAAAAAGCTACTCTGATTTGATATTAGTTTAACATTTTATTGCTCTTCACCACAAGAGGTAAATGGTAGACGTCATCAGAGCAAAATTATACTTTTAATTTATATATAGTATTACAAATCAATTAATAATTATTCAATATACTTATACTTCTTGCTATTGAGTGAGTAGTAATAAACTCCCTGCCACAGAGATACTTGTTCTTTTACGTAACTTTACGATTATTATCAGTTTTTTATTCGTATTTAGTTTATATTCCATAGTATAGAGTTATATACATCATAAATCTTTTAATATTAAGACCAAAAGGTATAACTGAATAAATTAGTATAAAAACATGCTTTTATATATTATTCAAAATACATCCAAATAATTCTAAATGGTAGTAAGGCTAGCAATATCAATGTTGTATTTGGGAGATTTTGTGTTCATAAAAGAACGATTCACTTTAGCATCTATAGATTTAGCTATTTTTATTATTAGTATATATATAGATCTTCTATTGAATCTTGAACACTTTTAATAACCATGTATACAGCAGGTAATCATGATCAGTCTTGAACCTAGAGATCTAAATTAAAAGCAATAAAAAATGTATGATTTACTTTTACGAGCTTATTATGGCGGAATACTTTTTGTTTTAGAGGAATCATATTTCAATGCTACTACTATATTCCATACAATAGAAATTTTCCCACATTATTATTAATTTTGAATAATTTAAATTATTTAATCCCAATATCAAGATCTAGTATATAAATAATTGATGTAACTTTACAAATAAATGTATATATTAATGTAGAAATAAATATAGATAAATAGACATTAATACATATGGTAAATATACATATTAATGTAGATATAAATGTGTATATTAATAATGTAGATATAAATATAGATGTATGTCAATATAGTATCATAACTAACGTAATAAAAGTTTCTTATAAATGTATATTTTCATTACTATTTATTAATATTACTTACAATTTTATAAATATATAACAATTCTTAAGTTAATAAAATAAGAACATTAATGAAACGTAAGTTAATATATAGATAAAGGTAACATAATATTTTCCAATTTATGTTATAAATAATATGTAACCACATTTTTTAAAAGTAACATTTGAGTATATTAAAGTATATTAAAGTATATTAAAGTATATTAAAGTATATTAAAATATATTAAAATATATTAAAATATATTAAAATATATTATAAATATAATTATATAAATTGAATGATACTTTTGTATTTTCGCAGTTAATATATTAAACTCATTATCTATGCTTCTAATATATTAAACTCATTATCTATATATTTTCATATTATATATAAATTGATATATTCTACAAAATGAACAACGAATTCTGTATTAATAACTATAATATATAAAATCTTCCCAGTGTATAACTAATACTATATTTAATTTATGATATAGATATTAGTATATTAATAATCTATTACAGTAGGTCCTAGTACTTAATTCATTAATTAAATAAGTTGATAATTCACTATGTAAATCCCCCTTTCCATAGCAGACTATTTAATCTTAATATTATGTCTTATACAATCTTTAACATCTTATATAATTTCAAATATCTTATATAATCTAAATATAATATCTTATATATCTTAAATATAACATCTTATATATCCTAAATATATTCTATATAATCTAAATATAACATCTTGTATAATTTCAAATATATTCTATATAATCTAAATATATTCTATATAATCTAAATATAATCTATATAATCTAAATATAATCTATATAATCTAAATATATTCTATATAATCTAAATATAATGGATATAAAAACCCCCCAGGAAAATCATCTAACCTTATTACTTCTTGAAAAGGAAAAGTTGCTTCAATTCATATATAAGTAAATGCAAATATGTTGACTTTTATACCTAAGAATAAACCAACACAATCTCCAAAAAATAATATAGAAATGTATATTCCTGTCCTCCTACTATTAACTCACTATTTCAATAAGAGAGCTAAAATTAACCTTATTAACCGGTTCTTTTTTGAATAAATCAAATCTAAACCCAGTATCACGTGATATACATAGAGAAGCCAGAAACTATTGTAGAATCCACAATATCAACAGCCTGCATATAAACAATTATTTGATATATTAGTTAAGTATTTCATCATACAAAGTCGTAATTTCGTCTACATAAAAATTTCTAAATCTTTTGTGATATAGAGGAAGCTTCCCGCGGTTCCTCCGCGGAACGGATTTTAAACAATTTTATTGGTTGAAAACTTTTTGGTGTACTGATTTCATGAAGAGGCGAAGCTTTGCAGAGAGAGATGAGTTTTCCAAGTATTCAGGAAATCGCCTCGGTGCCGAATAGGGAACCAAAACGGGACTTCATATTACCTTGGGGAAAGAAAAAATTATTCTAAAGGATTGCCGCCTAGCATCGTCTAAATCATCGAGTAAAGAAAGGATATATGCAGGAAGAGATTTTTATTTTTATTGACGTGGAGGAAAAAAACCCGGGTAACTTTAAAGGTATTGATGAGATGTTGAGTTATACATGAATTTTATTGAAGTTTCAGAGATGTTTCATCAATGTTTCATAAGATATTCATGGTTTTTTTTTAGCAAATTTTCAAATATTTCAATATAATATAAACATCATTGAAAAGTAAAGTTTAATTCAAATTATGCACGTTTTTCTTTTTTCTTGTAATATTTCCATTTTGGTGTTGCATTGCCGATTCTCACCAATTCCTCACTAGTTAATTTCCTCACTACTTAATTGTACAAATTCCATCAAACCTCTTCTTCCATATCAACAATGACAGAAACTTCTCGAACAATAAATCATAAATTAAATGATCTTCTGGCAAAACCAACAACTTTGGCTAAACCAAAACTTCCGCCACATTTAGCCCTTGAATATTCCTCCTTACTTAAAACAAATATCTTGGGTAAGGATAAACAAGAAAAAGTCAATTCCATTGTTGTTTTGGCAAAATTACTAGACCAAGCTGCCGCTTCCGATTCTCAATGTGCTTCCGCTGATTTCGCCAATATCCTAGATGATACTCTTTGGTGTAGCCTTTTCGCCATTGTTTCCGCTAAAATGTCCAGTGAAACATACAAGGCCATCTTGAAAACCATGATGATATCACTTTCTGGTTCACTTTTTCCGACTCCTTCTGAGATTTCATCCAATACTTTTGATTTTTCTCCTCATCCCGGTTCCTTTCGATCTTCCTCCCCTCCATCATATAATTCAGCTTTCAATTTCCATCTTCCTCTTTATCGCTCTCTTGTTGCTTATCTCGATGTTGTTGATGCAATGTCAGCTAAACTCGTTTCAGCTGATCTGAAAATCCTCTCCATGTCCATAAGAGTCGTTTATGATCTCATTGCACGTGCTCTTGATGCCAAATATGATGGAATTATCACCATCACCGGAAGACTAAAACATACCAAGTTTTTCTCCACCACCGTTTCCGTGGTAGATCCTTCCGATGCTAATATCATGGATGCGGTGGCTCGTCTTGAAGCTGTTTATTACCGCTTGAACATGTACCTTTCCAATACTTCATTTGATTTGCTGTCGGAAAGTCATCGAATCATGATGAATAATTTGTTTACCTTTTTGGATGTTGCTCTTAATGAAACGAAAACTCCTGCTTCCACTGCTGAATACGTGAAAGCAGGTTTCACCGAGGATCCTCGTGGCTTTGTGGCAAACAATTTTTCCATCTTGCTTGCTATGGATTTGAAAATCTTCTTGAAAGATCCAAATATGACTTTTGAAAAACGCTTCCATGAGGAATTGATCATGAGTGACCATAACAGAACTTTCCCTCTTCATTACTTCATCTCCGCTTGCACCGATATTTGGTTGCGTATCTTCAACAACAAAAAGAAATACCCGAGACTTAATACCCACATTTTATCATGGGAACTCATGATTTATTATTCCATGACCAATTGTTTGCTCTTATGGGAAGATACACGTGCCCAGCTTGACCATCCAGAGGATTTAGACGCTATTCCTCAGCTTCTTGAAGCAAATATCGGCTTTTTGGAATCCTCTCTAACTGCTGACCCCAATATTGAAGATGCCTTGGACGAATTCTATAAGAGAGACTCTCATCAAATCCGTCATACTCAATTCCTCAACTTCAAATCCCGTCATGAGTCCCTTTGGGCCCCCCACTTTAAACAATTCGACTCCACTTTATCCAAAGAAGTCATGGAATTTGTATGCGAGCAAAGAGTCATGCAATTGCTTAAAGGTTCTTGGGTTTTAACCGAGGGCCATGCTGAACAAGTGTTCCTGAACGTGAAAGGTGCTTCCGATAATAGTTATTATTTCATCATGTTGAGCCCGAACAGGAAATCCATCTTGTATAAATATTATTCGGAAAAACCAACGTTGAAACCATCTCTTGAAGAAATGGAACAGAATCACGTGGATCTCAATAATATCTCCCAATATACTTCGGTGAAAGTTGGTCTGGCTTTGGGTGAAGAAGATAAAGCCAATAATTCCATGTTAATCTCTGTGAAAGGGTCCATTTCTTATGAAAAAATTTGTCTTCTTGATCGTGTGGGAAAACCTTTGCTTACTTTCTTCACTGACTCAGAAGTTGAAAAAGCTGTTTGGCTCGATGGTCTTAAAATGTTGAAAGGATCGGTTTCTCATTCTGAATTATCCAAGGAAACTGCTCAACAACTCGAATCTTTGCAAGAGATAAGAAAAAATACCCAAATGTTAGTTTTGCAAGATTCTTTTTATGATGAAAAGGCTCGTGAGGATCCTGATACCGATGAAGAATTTTATGATTTTGCCGAATTGACCGCCGTTAGTGAGGGTTTTCACTATGCCAAGGGCAGTTAAATCCCCTCTGAACATACCAGTAAGTATACCAGTAAATATACCATATACCCAATTCCTTAAACCCCACCTTTGTACTCATGTAGCTATACTAATATTTGTATCCTGCATATAGTCCCAGAAAAATGTGATGCTCATCGTCTGGGGCAAAATTGAAAGGATCATCAATGGGTAAAAAGCAGACCAAAGCAGCTCCAAAAGCTCCAAAGACTCCTAAATCTTCAAAAACTTCAAATGATGACTTTCTTTTAACCATCGATAGTGACGATGAAGGAAATCACGTGGCAGATGAAGAAAGTGATGAGGATGATGATAAAAAGAAGGAAGGTGAAGATGAGGATGATTTAAATCCTGACTTCAAATTTTCTCTTGATGGGTTTGAAACCACCAGTACTGCTGAAGGATGGGATTTCCGTGTTGCTGATGAAGAAAAGGGGAAACGAAAGGATGTGGATTTGGATGAGATTTTGAGGCGAAAGGGTGGTCTTTCTGGACTTGTTGAGGCTTCAAAGGAAAGTGAAGCCGAGCAAAGTGGAGCCGAGCAAAGCGAGGGTGAGCAAAATGAACAGAAGGAACCTCAGGAAATGGAACCCCTGGAAGAGGAACCCCTGGATGCGGATAAATCAGAAAGTAAAGAAGAATCCGATGATGACGAACTTGCAATGGACGGGTTCGGAATGGGTGTTACTTCAGAAGCAACTGAAGAACCTGATAAAGAAGAAACTTCTGATAAAGAGGAAGCCTCCGAAAATGATGATGATGATGATGACATCAATGAACAATATGACGAGTCAGACGACTCAGATGGAGATTCAGAAGAGGCAGTCAACAAATTCTTTGATAAAGCAGAGAAAACACAACAACACAGCAAATTTCAAGATCTAAATCTTTCAAGACCAGTATTGAAAGGTTTAGCAGCATTAGGATATGAAAAACCATCTCCTATTCAATCAGCAGCAATTCCAATAGCTTTGCTTGGGAAAGATATTGTTGCCGGAGCCGTTACCGGTTCGGGTAAGACTGCCGCATATATGGTCCCCATTATTGAGCGGTTGCTTTATAAACCTGGACGAGTGGCCCTGACACGAGTCATTGTATTGACGCCGACAAGAGAATTGGCCATTCAAGTTTGTGATGTTGGCAAGAAGATAGGACGGTTCATTAGCAATTTGACTTTTGGATTGGCCGTTGGTGGGTTAAATTTAAGGCAACAAGAGCAGCAATTGAAAAGTAGGCCTGATGTGGTTGTGGCTACCCCAGGTCGTTTAATTGACCATATTCGGAATTCTGCATCTTTTTCCTTAGATGCTTTGGAGGTTTTGATCATGGATGAAGCTGATAGAATGTTGGAGGAAGGATTTCAGGCGGAGTTAACGGAAATTTTGCAATTAATTCCGAAGCATCAACGACAAACTATGCTTTTCTCCGCCACCATGAACACCAAGATCCAAGACTTGATCCAATTGAGTTTGAATAAACCTGTCAGGATCATGATTGACCCTCCTAAGGCTGCCAGCTCTAAATTGGTGCAGGAATTTGTCCGGATTAGGAAACGGGAAGAATCCAAGCCAGCGTTACTTTTCGAGCTTTTAAAGACCATAGATCCCCTGCAACAGTCACGAACGGTTGTTTTTGTTTCTCGAAAAGAAACCGCGCATAAACTTCGTATCATTATGGGTTTATTGGGTATGAAGGTTTCTGAATTGCACGGATCTTTGTCTCAGGAACAACGTCTTAATAACGTCAATGATTTCAAAAGTTTGGCTGTTCCCGTGCTTATTTGTACGGATTTAGCCGCTAGAGGGTTGGATATCCCCAAGATTGAGCTTGTGGTTAATTATGATATGCCGAAAAGTCACGAGATTTATTTGCATAGAGTTGGAAGAACTGCACGTGCCGGAAGGGATGGACGTTCTATTACATTTGTTGGAGAAGCACAGGCGGATAGAAATATCGTCAAGGCAGCGATGAAGGCTATGGCAGATTCCAAGCAAGGGAAAGTTGTTTCGAGAAATGTTGATTGGAATGAAGTGGAAAAGACAAACCAAATTGTCATTTCGAAGGAAGATGTTGTAAAGGAAGTTCTTGATGAGGAGAAACTGGCTAAGGAGATGTTGATTGCTGAAATGGAGTTGAACAAGGCAGATAATATGATTAAACATGGGAAAGAGATCCAACTGAGACCGAAGAGAACATGGTTTGAGTCTGAAGCGGAGAAACGGAGTCGTCAATCTGAGACTATGCAACAATTGACTAAAAATAAGCATCATATTAACTCTAGGAAGCGGAAGCAAAAGGAGGGAGCTGCTGAGGGGAAGGTTTGGAAGAAGACAAAGCTGGTTCGTATGCTGGTTCAGGGGAAGCGGAGGAAGCATTGAAGCTCCTGAAGCCCCTGAAGCGAAGTTTCTGGGGCTGAACACACCAAAATTGAAGCTTGAATCTGAAGCTCCTGAAGCGAAGCTTCTGGAGCTGAACACATAGATTTGAAGCTTCAAGCTCTTGAAATGAATCTTGAAAGGAAGCTTAGGAGCCCACGGAAATGATTTTTGAATTTCATTGAAATGCTTAGAATGTTAAGCTTCAGTACTTTAACATTCTTATTAGAAGAATTTCAAAGCTGAACATTTTGAGTTCAAATTCACGGATTTGTGGGGTTGATCTGTTCAACAACTGAAGCTACAGTTGCATAGAAGTGTGGGATCGAAGGAGGAATCAAGAGATGATGGTCTTATATTAAAGAATTCGAAACCAGAATCTTTAAATCGACATCCACAGCGATAAATGAATATATCGGTAAAACTTTTAAAAAAGCGAATTCTTTAATTGTCTTTTATTAAATTTGAAGCGAATGTAAATTTTAGTTTAAATTATCGCGGACATTTTGTAGTATTTATACTTTGAGAAAAGCTATTTTGAAACGGCTGCAAATTTTGCCACCCCCTGCGCGATGATATATATATATCTATATATATCATGAAAAAAAGAGAATTACAAAAAAAGAATTACAAAAAAAGAAAGAATTCTTCAAAATAAATCATCATAAACTGATTTACTGATTTGTTTACTTTAAATTCTGAAATCAATAAGCTCATATTTCAGAATCCAATGATCCCATTTTTTGATCTAAATTATGGAATTTTAAAAGAACAACTACTCAATCTCCTCTTGTACAAAAAAAAAAAAGAAACTTATCAAAAGACCAGGAAAAGTCAATAAAAATAACTAGGGAAAAGATAAAGTTTAAGTATTTGCTTCAACATTAATTCCAGACTTTCCTTGCAAAACACTGGATCAAAAACTTACTCAAGTGATTCTTAAAAAGATGATTTTCTCGGATATATTCCAGAATTGAACTCTTTTGCATTTTAGAATCGGGGCTTGATTTTAAGTGATTTCAACGTTTTCAACAAAAAAATCCTTTTTTTCTGAAAATGAACATTCCAATTCTGAAATTACCTCTTCCTTACTTTCGGTCATTAAAAATCAGTCATCAAATCAAGGAAAATGTAGCTGAATATAAAGTTATATTTTCATAATTGAACTTCTCCTATTGAACCATAGCCAAACGTGAAAGATAGCCAATATTAAAAATATTTTCAATTTCTGATAATCTAGAGTTAAAAGCCTGGCAATCTAGAAATTAATAAAATTAATATTTATTGGAAACATGATGTTTATATTAGCTTCATATTATAATGTTATATGCAGTACGTCGAAATTAACCCCAAAAAACAATTTTTAACAAAAGTAAAACCATGTAGAGAATCCTGATAATCTCAGAATTCTCTTGGTATAAATTAAGTGGTGACATCTTTCATTTATGCTCTTTTTGCTGAGGGCATGATTGTCCTGGGGTAAGCTGGTGTAAGGATGTTTTTGATTATGTAAGCAGATTGATATTCATGGAGAAATGAGAATTCCGTTAAAAATTTCACTTGAAGTAAGTTTTTATAGAATTCCTAAATTGCTAAATTTCTACTTTTCGGCGTTTAAGTTTACAGTCCACAGGAAAATTTGAGTTTTTTCATTATATGAATTGTTCTTTTTGTAGGTTATCGAAAATGATATTGTACAATATATGGAAAAATCAGTACATCCTATTATACTATTATACTATTATACTATTATACTATTATACTATTATACTATTATACTATTATACTATTATACTATTATACTATTATACTATTATGCTCTATAGAACATTTTGGAAATGCTAATTATTTACAGTAATTAAAAAATTAGCAATATATCATTCCTATTTAGTTATTTCTACAATACTAATTTTATAAGTCACTACTTTTAGGAAATCAATATATTATATAAACTAAGTACATAAATAGTTTATAAAAGATCTAAAGCTTTATAGAGTTAGGCTACAACTGATTATTATTAAAATTTTAATTAAAAAGTATAAAAAATTAATATAACATAAAAAATGATACTAGCCTAGACTGAATCATATAATATTGTGAAATTATAAAATATAAATAAAGATATAAACACTATGGATTAAACAGAAAAAAAATTCCAACCATAGATATAACTTACTTTTTATTTTTATAAATCCAAATTTTTAACTAATTTCATGCAAATATCAGTCTTTCCTTATATCGTTATGTAAAGTTATAAAGAATATAGAATTAAATATTTGCTTATTTGAAGTTATGAATTTATAGTTTGAAAAAATATCTTGTAAAAGATGAACATAATTTCCGATTATTTGTAGTTTTTTGCCAACATTATACCATAAATCATTAAAGTCCATTATATATTGTAGATTCATACCTTAATATTATTAATAATAAAAATGTATACTCTACTTATACTTATAATTAAGTTTTCGGAATGATGACACTTAGCGGCTGTATACACTAAGCTATAATTAGAAATCACTGTGGATATAACAACTACATGATAAGATATGGTGCCCAAATGGATGATTATTACACCCGTACACCATAATAGTTGGGGTAGTAGAATTAGTATAAATTGGGACTATCAAGATAGGTAAAGTGGATTTATTTTATGTTGGTGATAGTTTTGGTGTTTGGGATTATGAGGATGATGTCACTTTTGATAATATGTGATTTGGATTTTTAAAGGGAATTATTGAATTTACATTTGTTGATTATGGTCAAATTCGCAGCTAAATTAGGAATGTAGTACTACAGATTGTGGAAGAACAAAATGAACATAAGTGAAGTGATATAAATATTCAGAAATCTAGGCTCTGAATTATAATAGGAGTATAAGAAACTGTTTCATAATTAGAAATACATTTAAACTGTTATGTTATACTGTAGATTATACTGTAGATTATACTGTAGATTATACTGTAAATTATACTGTAAATTATACTGTAAATTATACTGTAAATTATACTATATAGAATTATTGGGTAGATTTTTACGATGTAAATATTGAGAATTATAGTTATTAATAGTATAATCAATAATAAGTAAGAATTAGGTATTTTTAATAAGATGTATAGTACTGACTCTTACTGTGCGTAAATATTACTTTATACGTGTCTACATTATTGTACTATATAACCTATTGACCCGATATTATGGCCCAAAATATGACCAAAATATGATCAAGTATATATTTCTACTACATTTTTTAAATGACAATTTTTACTCTTTAGATTAGGAAAATATACTACAACAGAAATAGAAATAGAATGTACTGCATATATTACAAAAGCTAGAGAGTAGATATTGGAGAGAACGGTAGATAATGAATAGATGAATATATATAAATTTATAAAGAAATGAATAATGAATTTATATAAGTTTATAAATGAAGCATGAGTTCCCATTCACGTAAACGTGAATGGTCAGTGAATGGCCAGTGAATGGTCAGTCTAAAGATGTACCGAGGAATAAGCAAAATCATGCAATGGTCTAACTGGATGCTGCGGAGGACCTAACTTGTCAGCTGCATCGGTACAAAGGTCACCTTTAGGATACTCAGATGGAATTGGAGAATATGTATCTACTATATGTATTCTGATTACATAAGCATTCAATCACGTGACTTATAACGCGGTAAAACTGATAAATGATAATTACCATAATATATAATTCCCAATATGGCATGGCTACCTCAATATACGCCTCTCTTTTCAGGAGATAATGGAACGACTTCACTTACAAATAACAGTCCGTCAAAGATCCTTCTTCAAATTGTCGTTCTTCAATGTTTTTATTACCTTTCAGCGTTGGTGATGTTTTATCTCGTGGCAAATCTTAATGGATACGATTTCAACGCTGATTGGATCTTTTCTTGGGAATTGATTACTCCAGATAATGCAATGGGACTCATTTTATTTGCAATGTGGTTAGTGGACTCATTTGTTTGTGTTTTATTCGTCACTTTGATAGTGGGAAGATCAAAATTAGCTTGGGATTTCGCCGTTACCGTTCACGTGATTAATCTTATTGTTGACTGGGTTTATACACAGAAATTCCCAACATCATTTCTTTGGTGGTGTTTACAAGTTCTTAGTGGGGTTTGTTTAGTTACGTTATCCACTTATTCAACTAGATGGCGTGAATTAAGAACAACTTTTTTTGATAATATGCTTGATTCTCAAGAAACTGGTTCAATGAGACATAATGATATTGAAATGTCTAATTTTGATGAGAATAAACCTTCCAATTCTTGAATTTATGATGATTTTTTTGTTTTTATATTTCATATGACCTCTGACTGGTGAATTTGGAGATTCATTTGTTGAAATATTTGATTTCATATTGAAATTTCGACTTAGGAAATTTTGGTTTTGAATACTTCATTCTGAGGTCCATTTTGAGATATACTAAATGTTGAATTTCAATTTGGGATATCTTGAATTTTGAATTTCAATTTGGTTAGGATAAATTGATTGGGCCTATGTGATTTTTGGGGTGAGGATTCTCACCTAAAATGCTAAATTGAAGGATTTTGCTGAATTCTCAAATTAGTCTGCATCTTCAAAATTTGAGTCCAATTTTTTTGCAAAATGTTGAAAAAATTCAAAGTTTTGATTTCTCATATTTTGCTGATTTCATTATCTATTCAAGATAAAAGGTTGACTTTGAGTTAAGAAATTTGAATGAATCCAAATTGAAATTGAAGCTTGAATTCTGGCTAAATTTCATTTTCAGCCACTTTTGAAATTCTTCAATGAATCGTGGTTTTTTGATAAATCAGGTTGATAATTCTGAATTCTGAATATTACATTTTGAATTATGAGTTGCATACCTTTATATTATGAAAAAATGAAGGAGAATCAAGGGATAAAGGTACAGTCACGTTGTTTCAAATATTTTGCAACCTTGAATGCGGATAAAATTGCAATTTTAAGATATTATAAAAATGAAAGCTTCACACAAAAATGCGAAATGAAAATAAAACAACTCAAAATATAAGAAAAAGAATAAATAGTACAATTCATAGTATAACAAAACACAAAATTCAGAAATATCCAAAATTCAGCAAATTCAGAAAATTCAAAATTCAGCAAATTCAGCAAATCCAAAAATCAGATGCAAGAATTCATAGTTTAATTCTGATTGTCCCTAGTTAGGATGTACTGGTTTTTTTTATGTACCTTTTTATGCATATCCCCGCGTTTTCCCCTCCTTATTTGCAATATATAAAGACTAGTCCTCATGCACATTCTTGCAAACTCCGATAACTCCGGATATATATAAAAATCACAATTTCTAAATAACAAATTTAATCCCAAAATTTATACCACATTTATACCAAAATCATAATATTATAAAAAGTGAAATTGTGCAATGACATTGGCAGAAGAAGGTTTTTATGGATCAGAACTTTTTGATTTTATGAAAAGTGTTGTTGATGATGACCCAGAATTAAAAAAAAAATCAATTTCTAAAGTTAATGCTATTACCGTGATTACTTTAAAAAATGATAAAAATGAAAGTAAATCTTGGCTTTTGGATTTTAAAAATGATGGTCTGGTTACAAAAGTCGATGGAAAAGCTCCAAAAGCTGATATTACTTTATTATTAAAAGATAAAGATTTTGTTAAATTGGTCAATAATGAAGCAAATCCTCAAAGAATGTTTATGGCGGGGAAATTGAAATTAAAGGGGAATATCATGAAAGCTGCCTCAATTGAACCTTTCTTAAGAGAAGTTGATCCTAGAACACGTGACCTCAAGGCCAAGCTTTAGCTATTCAATATTCAATAAATGCTCATATCCTATTTATATCCCAAAATCATCATATACTTATTTTAAAGAGATCCAACTTCCAACAGCAAGCTGATTGGTCAATTGTGATACTTGTCTTGGTGGGTATCTTTCTGGCTCAGGATCATGGTCAAAAATATTAGGAAATTCTTGTAAAACCCTCACAATGACATAAGAAGCTTCTGTGATGGCAAATTGTTGTCCAAGACAAATCCTTGGTCCACCATTAAATGGTAAATATGCCCAGCCTGGTTTAAGATTCTTATCTGCCCATCTCTCTGGACGGAACTCAAATGAATCCTTGCCATAGTATTTTTCATTGCGGTGTGCACAAGAGACAAAGTATCCAATACACATACCTTTTTCAATAAACACTGGCTTATCACCATCAGGTCCACCTCCTCTTGGAAGTGTCGTGTGTTTATTGGCAAACCGATAGTTGATAGGAACTGCTGGGTATAACCTCAACACCTCGTTGATCACATACTTCAAGTATGTGCATCTTTTGAGCGTTTCGAAAGTAATGGCGTCAATGTCAGCGTTATCTCCAGAACCAAATTTGGCGTAGATTTCCTCCTTCAACTTTGCCCAAACTTCTGGACGTTTTGACAATTCATAAAACGTGAATGACATCAAACTTGCTGTAGTATCTCTGCCAGCGATCATGATGTTCAATAATTGATCACGCAACACACGAGGGTCCTTTGTTTCCTTGGCCAACTCGTACAAAAACACATATTCATCCTGGGACTGTTTTTCTAACTCTGCATCGGTCATTTCAAGTGCACGTTTAACGTAGAAATCAGCGAAATTGTGAACAATTCTGATATTCTCTTTAAAATCCCAGGGATTAACAACCCAGTAGAATTGCTGTAACCATGCACGAGTGGCCAAGATCTCCTGAGCACGATTGAAGGCATGGTAAAATTTAAATTGACCGTCAAATTGCTCCTCTGGATACTCACCAATGGACTCATCCAATAAGCCATCGACAGAGCGACCAAAGAGAAATTGTGTGGATGTGTCGACGGTAAAACGGTAGAACAATTCCTGAATATCAAATTTTTCGCCTTTAAACTTGCTGATGTGTCTGAAAAGACGCTTCACGTGCTTTTCCAATGATTGGGTGTGGCCAACTTTTTCTCTGGAGAAATTTGGACGCAATAAAGCCCTTGAATGTTTCCAAGGGCCGTAGTCCAAAGTAAAGACACCATCACCAAGTAAAGGTTTAAAATGAGCATGTCTGAGAGCCAAGGCAAAGTCATTAAATTGAGTAGCCAAGAGTGCCTTCATATTTTCAGGGTCCGAGGTGGCGAAGACCTGTTTCCCGCCAATACGAACTCTATAACTTTCATTATCGCCATACCAAATACTGTATAGCCAATCAATTAAAGTACCGGTGCTTTTCAATCTCAACATGTATAAAGCAGGTTTTGAGTTAAAATAGCCAGAACCAGGCATCCAATTGGCCAATTCAGCGCCTAATTGTTTTCTGAGAATGAATATCTTCAAATCTCTGTAAGCAAAATATACCACAATGGCGGCGACAAAAGCGGCGATATATCCTACCACACCATATCGAGCGATATTCTGGTGGGCCTCAGCTAACTTTGATTTTAGGGAAAGAGAAATCAGCATTGCCCAATGATTAAATAAAAAAGGATTGTTGGAGATTCAAATATGGGAGGAGTGATGGATATTTATATGATGAGGGGCGCATGTGAAGGAGAAGATGCATAGTATGAATAGTTAGCAAATTTCAGGAAAATAGTGCTATTGTTAAAAACCAGCTGAGGGGAACGTGGAGAGCGGAGTTGATGGGGTGTACAGGTGTACGATTTTTGCAGCATTAAACGTAGGCGTTGCGAACCCTGCATACGCGGAGTCCGGAGTTTGTCTCCACAATAGAATGATAATCACATGAAGATGAGGGAATGATAAGGAATTGGGAGTTGCGAGTTGGGAATTGGAATTGGAATTGGAATTGGAATTGGAATTGGAATTGGAATTGGAATTGGAATTGGAATTGGGAATTGAGGACGGGAACTGGAAGGACTAAATGATTAAGGAATTCGAAAAATTATTAAGCAATGTTTCCTATTTTTGCAGTGGACCGTTCAAAAATAAATGCAGATGCAATCTTCGGAGTACGATGTGCGGGGGTTTATATGTAGGATAGTGTATAATAGAAAAGTCTCGAACTGGAGGCAGTTCAGAATATGAAATTGATTAAATGTTATTAAAAAGGGTAATAAATTGAGCAATAATTGATATAAGACTGTGAAAATGGAATTGAATGTTGGGATTAAAATAAACTTTTGCTATTAAAATTAGGAATTTGTGAATATAGATTAAATATAGATAGGATATAGATTATTGATAGAAAGTGATCTGATTATGTAATCAAAATATACTTAAGAAATTGATTATAGATTAGTATAGATACATATATTGATATATTTAAGAATTGTATATTATAGGACTATAGATGTAATTATATTATAGAACCATAGATCATGGTTTTAGATTCTTGTATATCTTAAATTAAGTTTAGATTTTATATATATAGATTTATATATATAGATCATGTAAATAGTTTAAACTTAAATTTTTTTAGATTGCTTATGAAATTTTCATGTATTATAGTTTAATCTTAGACTATAATATAGTATTTATGGATTGATTATAGTTTGGTTTTAGAAGTTTTGTAGTAATATCATAGTATGAATATATGAAATCAATATCTTTATTTTGAAGAATATCTTGATAACTTATTTATAATAGAAATAAAGTAAAGTTTTAGAGTGTTAAAAACTATAAATCAATAATATCAATTACAGATTAGTATAATTTGTATAAATTATGCTATTATACATTATTGTGTACTTTTATACGTTGATTATATTTCAGTTAATATATTGATTATGTAATCAATTATATAATCAAATAATTATATTAGAGTATATAGTATTTATCATATAATTATTATAGAATAGACTATATATTGAATATATAATGTAGGTTAGTAAGGAATGACTGTAGGATTTTATATCTTATGTATAGAATAATGTACTGTAAATTCACTGTATGGTTATTATAGATCTCATAGTTTGATTATGTAATCATTGTGTAATATCAAAGATAGACTATAATGGATTATATATTTAGATAGATTGATTATAAAAGAGTGATATTAGAAATTATAGAGGATATGGTTAATTCAAAATATCTAGTATTATAACTTTAATACAATTTTCAAATAACATTCCATCAAACAAGCTATAGCAACTTTGTGCATTTATCAAGGACATGGATCAAATAATGTAACATTGCATATATGCAGGATTGATAATATAAATCTACATTGAAGCAATATTTTAAGAAAGAAAAACTATTATTAAACTCCTGATATTTCGAGGACTCATCAGATACTAAATTTTTTGTAATTCCATTGAATCTGGCTCTTTTTGCTGAGGGCATGATTGTCCTGGGAGAAGCTGGTGTATGGGTTTTTATGATTATGTAATCAGATACCTTATAGAGATGTAGAATTAAAGACAATAGTATAGCAGTATAGTAATTGAATTATCCATTTTTTAGGCTTCTATAAGGCCAGTACATGCTATTATATACTATTATATACTATTATATACTATTATATACTATTATATACTATTATATACTATTATATACTATTATATACTATTATATACTATTATATAGTATATTTCATTATTTTATACATTTCTATATAATTCTATGAAAATCTATTTTAGCATTATTTTTGAAATACATCATCGAATAGAGTAAATATTTTTTGAGCAATATATTGTTGAGAATTGTTTATTATAAATTATATTATTGAATAATTAGGTTATACTATAAAGCATTATGGATATCTACATAGAGAATATGAGTGTGAAAGTATGAGAATATTAATATTGATTTAAAATCGATATATAGAACATTAATCCATAGAAAGTTAGTATATAAAAATTGAGATGAAAATTTGATATTCAGAGTCTGATGATACAAAATTTGACAATAAAAAAAAAATAATTATTGAGAATTTAATAATTGAGAAATTGAGAATATATCGAGAATATATCGAAAAAAATGATAAAGTATAGAAAATAGATAAAATACGTAATGTGCAATATACAGGAAAGAATATAATTGATAATATTTAAATTATGTATGACAGAAAGTACAATAGAAAAATTGAATAAATATTTATCAAGAAAGTGGAGAATATTAAATTGAGAAAAGAGAATATACAATATATAATTTATAACATTATTTATTCAATTTGGAATATTCAATATACATTTTATAGCATATTCAATTTAGAATATAGAATACAGAATATATAATATAGAACAAGATACAAATATCATTGAAAAAGGTAAAAGTAAAGAATCAAGACTATAGAATATGTTTTGGAGTTTAAAATAGAAGATTCATTATAGTGTATAAAAAAAGAAGATAACATTATATACTATAAAACATAGAATATACAATGTATTATTCAATAAAGAAAGCTATAGAATAGTTAATTGATGAAATAAAAACAGAATAAAGAATATAGAATATATGATATGAAACAAATAATAACGAATAATAAAATATAGAACATACATTCTCCAATATAAATTAAAACATAATTTGTTCGTATACATTATTCAAAAGAGAAAATGGAGACTCTAGAAACGGGATTTATATTATTTGATATAGATATACTAAATAATTTTAAGGAGAAATGGAAATCACAGGGAATAGACGATATATTGTATAGTCATAATATAAAATATTGTATATAGAATATAGGATATAGAATATAGAATATAGAATATAATATATAGAATATTGAATGTAATATATAGAATAAAGTAAATAGATTTCAGAAAAAAGACATTACTACAATTTATTTTATAGATATAATGTATAATATATAAGTAATGAACATGAAATATGATATACATTCAATATGGTATATATACAATATACAGTACCCAAGAGAAATAGAATAGAGATTGGAGAATAGTACATTTTTAATATGGAGATATGATAATAGGCAATATAGAATATACAATATATGATAAAAATTTATTCGATATAGATAATTCAAATAGACATTAAGTAGAAGCTAAAGAGAGAATATAGTATAGAGAATGGAGATTTGAGATTATATATAATATATATAATATAGATATATGGGATGAAGGATATAAAATTTGAAATAGAGAATAGCAGTTATTTTGAGAATATATATATAAACATATATAAAAAGAAGAATTATTATTTAATATGTAGAATATAAAGCAGAGAATTTAAATTAAGAAAAAAGACTATATTGATAATTACAGAATTGAGAAAATGGGGATTATTCAGAATCGAGTAACAATAAAAAATACGAAAAAGAGAATATAGAATATAAATTTGGCATATATAATATAAAATTACAAATTAGATAGATATAGATAGATGTAGAAAATACAAATACATAGAATATAGAATATACAGTATAATATAAAATATACAATACCTAGGATTATATAGCATTTTACAAATTGATATAAAGTATAAATCATAAAATTGAGAAAATTGAGAATATAGTATATATAATATTGAGCATAGAATATGGACTGTATATAAAATTCTATAGTAGAATGAAGCATTGATAGTATAAAACAGTGTATAGAAAATGGAGATTAGAAAATAGAGAAAAATGGACAATTTTTGATTAAAAAGAAATATAGAGTATATAGAGTATAGAATAGAATATGGAATAATATAGAATAGAGCGACTGATTATGTAATCTCATTGACTGATTATGTAATCATTTGTAGTGTAAGTATTGATAATTCGGCACAAACTAATTACCTAGAATTAATCAATCTACTTTATCAGTCAGAAAGCCAACTATGAATAAATCCTTCATTTTATCGAAAAGTCTGAAAATGTGAAAAAGACAATACAATCTCGAGATTGAAAAAACAAAAAATTCTTGCATATAAACAGTGAAGATTCTAATAGGGTAGAAAAATTGAATAAAGGAAGCTTTTAAAAGTATGAAATTCTCAATTTCAGAAACCAGAAGAAACCATCACATTCACGAGGCAATGTCAAAATATTTGCTATTTGCGCCTCCAAAGGCTGAAAACTGGCTTATTTATACAAAATTGCTCAAAAAAAAAAAGGATTGAAATGAAAAATTATGTCAATTTTTGGGATTCTATGCAGGAATTTTTTAAAAGGTAATATTCACGGAAAATTTTCCCCTGAGATTTCAATAATTGCGCGGTGCCTTGCAGCTGCGCCTCGCATTATAGTCTTTACTTATAAATAGGTCAATTTCTGCAATTTTGTTTTTTTGATAATCATCTCCAATTTTTTATGCTTGATAATCATCTCCAATTTTTTATGCTTATTTGATTTTCTTCATTTTCTGCTTCTCGATTTTTACAGTTTTTCAATTTTTACACTTTCGATTTTTACACTTTCAATTTTTACAGTTTTTCAATTTTACAGTTCACTTTTTACAGTTCAATTTTTACAGTTATTCAATTTTCAATTCTCCATTTACATTTCTTGATTCTTATATTCAGTTTCCCATTTCCCATTCTACTTATGAATAATCTATGGCTGTTAATCCACCGGGCAAAATCACCCCCTGGTAGATTTGCTGTTTATTTAATTTTATTCATTTGGATCAATTCAATCAATTTTTTCATATTTTATCATCGTCATTCTGCAATTGATCGCTTAACTGCTACAATTAATTCAGTGAATCCATTAAATAATTATGATGGTCATGCTATTCCAAAAAAATTAGTTGATAATTTAGCTATACAACTTTGGTTAAAAAAATCAAATAATCATCTTCCGCCATCAAGTGTGGATATTCATGATTCAAATTATGATTCTTTATTTTCTAAACATTCAGTGGAATCAATATTAAAGTTAGATTATCCAAATCGTTGTGATGCTTTTTTTACGAATCTTTACGTTAAAAACCCTGGTTGGTCTTTAGGAGTTCCTGATCGTTTTCGTCCACCAGGAGAAATCTTGGAAAAGTGGGATGACTACAAAAAAGTCCATTGGGACGATGTTAAGCTTTTGTTGGAGGAGAAATTCAAAAAGCAAAAAAATAACAATAATGATCCGAAGAAAGTTCCTGATTCTGATATCGAAAATCATATTCGAAACTCCTTCAATAAACTCCATGAGAAAGTCTTAGAAAATGAGGCTCTCATGTTACAGCAAATATCGCAATCTCGCATATATTTAAGGTGTTATGTGGAGCAAAATTCCCGTTATAGTGAAGTCACTGATGGGAAATTCGTTGATGATCAAAGAAAATACATCCGGTCATTTTCTGATGCTGTTTTCCAAAACACAAATGATGAATCTAATTTTCTTTCTCTGAAAACTGATTCATGTACTGATTTGGAATCTCGTGTTTTCCCTTGGTTATCTCATCATCATCCTCGTTATCAACGATTTTCCGATCATGATCAAGCTGTGGTACCTAAAATGGCCGAATATGCCGAAAAGGCCCTAATGAGAACAAATAACGCCCGTTATATGCCTTCCAAATCACCTATTCTGAGTAAATTGACTGGTGATCGTGCATGTTGGCTTAATCGGTTTAAACTGGAACTTAATGGTCGTGGAATTGTTGTTCCTGTGGATGAAGTAACTGTGGGACATGCAACAAGATTGATACGAGTTCTCCGTGCTCTTGGGAATGGTTATCCAATTCAAATTGTATCTTTTGGTGCTTTATTGGATTCTTCAAAGGAGAAATTACGTAATGCTGCTAGAAGCCCAATTTATGACCTTCCAAATTCATATAATGCCATTGCTGAACATCTTCCTTATGAATTATTCCATTCAGATGATCGAAGCTTACGCCAACAAGAATTATGGTTTGTTGATGCTTCTTCAGCTATTGCTCCTGGGTATCGGAGTCATTTTGTTAAAGCACCACTTCTGGCAATTGCATCTTTTGCTAATTCTTTCCAAGAATATATTCTCATGAGTCCATTGGCAATCCCATTAAAACAGCCTTCTTATTTTTTCAAGTTATCCGATTATAAATCAACAGGGGCATTTTTTTACCACTCTAGACCAGTTTCATTGAGGAAATCAGAAAAAGATGTCACGTGGTTGCTGTCAATGGCACCTTCAGCTATTGATACTACAGTTTTCAATATCCCCATGATGACGGGAAAAAGTCGGGGACTGTTGTTTTTCTCCGGATTGGAACAAGTGCAGGATAGTGGAATGGCAATAGTTAATAAAGCTCGTCATTTCAACACCATCATGACTCTTGTTCAATTGAGTCTCTATTGGCCTGTTGCCGAAAAGGGCAATATTGCTCAAGAACATTGGTTGGCTTTTGCTTTGTCCGGTGATGACAAATACACTTTTAGCAATCACTTGCCTGGTGTAATTGGCGATTCCAGTCAGAATACTATATGCAGTGCACAAATTGGACAAATGGATGGAGAATCAGGGAATCTGTTATCCTGGATCAATGGAGGATTCCAGATATGTCCTATGGAGGATATTTCCATGGAGGATGAAGTTTCTCGAGCATTCAAGACATTTTCTCTGCAACAAGATTTGGAAAATTATTATAGAAAGAAAGTTGAAGTGAAGCACGTGATGATACCACCATTTGAAGGTCTTCAAAGTTTAACAATGGAGCCGTGGAGGACTAGTGAAAATTGCAAAGGGATGATTTATTGTGGGAGTTTAGAAGTGGAGAAAAATGGTAAAAAAGAAACAGGAACGGTGGTTGAATTGGCAGAAAAAGAAAGAGAGATGTATGAGTTTTTAGGTGATATTTGGCTTGATCGGGAGTAAATATTATTTTTAAATAGACTGGGGTAGTAAGCGGGTGTTGATATTATAATGAGGAGTTGGTGGAATCGATAATAGAGGTAAAATCTATGTAAGGTTTAAACAATTAAGGATCTTGAGGATTTAGATTTCAAAAGATAATGAGTTACATGGTTTATGTACAATGAGTATAACTATTGAGTATATTTTACAGCTATTATAATTATGGTATTTCAACATATAAGAATTTATTGTAGTTCATTATTGTCTATAGTATAGTAAATAAATAGTATTTAGTATAGTATATAGTATAGTATATAGTTTAGTGTATAGTATATAGGAGTATATAGTAAATTATTGTCTATAATATAGAGTAGTCTATAGTATATAATAGTATTAGTGGATCTTTAATTGAGGGTTGAAAATTGATAATGAAAATTTGAGAAATATAGAATTTGGGAAGTTCATATTTGTTATATTTTTTCTTATTTATTTGTTATATATTTATTGTACTTATCTTATAAAGTATACATGTATATATATTTATACTTATATTAATACATACATATGTACATAAATATATACATAAATATATACATAAATATATACATAAATATATACATAAATATATACATAAATATATACATAAATATATACATAAATATATACATAAATATATACGTATATATATACATAAAAATATACATAAATATAAATGTGTTTTCTTTGAAAAGGGGCAGGATTATGCTTCTATATTTTTAAAAATTTATTATATATGATGTCTAATATTATAAATATACATACTATAAAATATATAGTTATAAACTATTAAAAAATACAAATACACATAAATAAATTAGCCTCTACTGGGCTTTATTTATTTTGTTTTTCAAAATTTTGTCTTTTAATATGATGTTGTTTATATATTTTTCTTATTTTATAATTATTTATGAAAATATATCTGGGTTTATGTCCATATATTCTATTTTTTTTTTTATGCTCTAGTTATAATTAATATTAATTATATATAACTATATAAATATTGAATTGGTAATTTGTAAATTTGTGAATTTGATAAATTTCGATCAAATGTTGAAGATTTGAAAAAGTGAATAGATAAATTGGATTTAGAATTTTGAGAAAAATTATGAAATTAACAGAAGAATGGAGGTTTTTGAGAAATTGATTAATCTATTAAAATTGAAGAATCTAGGAATCTGAGAATTTGAGAAAAAATGAATGAAAAATGAAAAATTAAAAACTGAAAATTGAAAAAATGAGAAATGAATAAAATAATAAATGAAGAAAAAAATCAAATGAAGAACCGAAAAGAAAAAACGAAAGGAAAAGTGAAAATTGTTAAATAATAAAATGAAAAAAATTAAAGAATGAAAGATTACATTTAAGGAAAAATGCAGTGAGATAGTAGAATGCAATAGTAATAGGAAATTTTGAGAAAAGGAAATACTAAACAATAAATGATAAAATGAAAGCATTTATTGGGAAGAATTATTTGAAGAAATAAAAATATGAATAAATAAAGAGATGTAATAATGAAATAATGAAATAATGAAATAATGAAATAATGAAATAATGAAATAATGAAACAATGAATTGATAAAATTTGATTCACTATAAAAATCTATCTGGTGATAGTCTATTAATTTAAAACTGAAAAAAAAAAAGAAGATCAAAAACAACATAAAATTTTTCTATCCAAGATTAATCCTAAATTCTGGTGTATTGTATGATTAGGCATAATCTTCTGATGATTTACTATTATATCAAAAACTTTCATTTTTGCTTTCCTCATCCAAATTAATCATAATTTTCTACTACATTTTATAGTATCATAATTCTCTACTACATTCTTATAGCAAAATCTCTCAATCCAATCATTTTATTAATATGAAATGATACTACATCTTCTCATAAAAACCAGTACATCTCTAATGTTTTAGCCAACTAAAAATACATAAACTAAAAAAATATTACTCAGTTATCTTTACATAACCCAAATTTATCAACCCTGAATACCCATTCACTACCAATCTGTTTAGTATTAATATTATCCTGCATATAACCACTAAATTCCCTAAAGTATATACAATTTCAGGTATCCTAAAATATAGATAATCTCGATTTTGCTGTTTCTGTTCCTTTCAAAGTAAACGCTCGCTTTCTGTCTTTCAGAATATATATTATTCTTTAAATTCTATCGTAACATCATGTTTACACTTTGCACGAGATTTTGTAAATAATGTGCGTAAATCATATAAAAAAGTTATCTTTTACGAGACCACCAAAAATCAGCAAATAGTATTCTCAGCCCAAAACCCTTTTTATTCTATTCCTAGACTAAATATGTCTATCTACTCCCCTCTTTCTCCCCTGAAAATTGCCCCTATACAAGTTATGTAATGAACACTTATATGCAGTATACACTAAGATTGAATGTATGTATAAAATAAAGCTAGGAAGTTGTATCTATATAAAAAAAAGGTAGGAAGTTGTTGGTACTTAAAGCAATATTGGTCCACGAAATGAGAAATTGTTAGTGGTACAAGTCTTCACAAACCAAAAACAATATACACCTTTCAATCACTAGCATAAACCCGTACCTCTGGTACTGGAGACAGTTGTTGTAATCATTCTTAGAATATGGAAAGCTAACTCAGCTCATCTTCATATCCACTACTGGAACATTTTCAGAACAATTCAAATCAAGCTTGCCATAAATAAAACCATGTTTTTGGAAAATGATTTATATGCAGTACATTAAATTGACCATATGCCTCCCTTGATTTAACATTCTGACTGCCTACAAGAAGAATCGCTCATTTATTGAAGGGGAGAAGTTCAGATAGCTTACCAGATACGTCTTAGAGATATCATCCGTTTAGTTGGAGAGTTGAGTATATGCAGTACGGTTTGAAAATTAAGGGAGTGCTTAATAATAAAAGACGAACATCTTTTCTGTACTTCAATAAATATGCGTGTTAGCGTGGTGTACCCATCTCGCCTTGCCTCTTTTAGAATCAGCTTTATAAGATAATTTATATGCAGTACATTGTTTGAATATATGAATAGAATCAACGATTACAATAGTAATATAGCTACTACTACTATACTTCTCAATATCACTACTGGTACTTTCTGACAACAACAGTCTAATACTACGTAGTATGTAAAACTAGTATTCTCATACTTATATGCAGTACAAATGACTATAGGTTGATATGGTAAGATCGCCATTGGATTATATATTCAATTAATATGATCAGCTAAGATAGTCAATTAATATAGTCAAAAGGGAGCCAGAAAGTAGTGACTGTTCTAAGCTTCTTATATAACAGCATCACATTGATTTATCAAGTCACTGTAGTATATGCAGTACACTACATAGATTTACATTCATTCACTAAGAGAGAATCAGCAATATCAATTTAAATTTTTTATAGGATTATCAAACTATTTAAATATATTATCATTTCATTGTTATTGATCGTCTATTTTTTCTATCTTAATAGTTTATTAGACCAACCTGATTGATGTAATTCTTGCATACTTTCACCAGACTGATAAGCTAGAGCTGATATTTTTTTGAATATCTAATGGGTTTATAAGATTTTTGTTTATTTGCATTTAGTGAGCTCTTATACGATATTCAATATATAAGTAGATGATTTGTTTAGAGCTATTCATTCTAAAGTGTATCATATGCAGGAAGTTAAAATGATAGTATTCTACTTAGTGGAAGCAGACTTAAAAGACTGGTGTGTTTCAGTATGACAAACATTTATTCCATATCCCTCAGAATTAATACTCTTTACTAATACTACTTATATTCAATAGTAATATATTATACTACAATATTATACTACATTATACTACAATATACTACAATATTATACCAGTTAACATCAATACTTTAATACTAATACACACTTTAATTTCTGATGCACTTTCTAATCGGCCAGGATTAAAAGAAGATCTAAAAATCTCTGATCCTATTTGATTCTAATTTTTGGTCTCATTTGTGATGTTATTTTTGATCTTTTGATTCTATTATTCAATGTTTTTAATTTTTTAGGACGATAGAATAAGATGATAGATATGTAAATAATATGGTAATAGTTTATAATATCTATTTGGAAAAATATCGATATATTAATATTGAATGTCAGTCAGTATCAATAGATTCATCAGTAAATGATGATCAATATCAATATATGGGTATAAATGAGATAATAAAGCATTAAATCGTTTTTACTACTAAATGAATAACATCATTAGATAATTACTCAATGCTACAAATATTTATTGATACCAAATTTTCGAACTTGTCATTACTATCCATAATCATCAATACAATGAATAATATGAATAATATGAATAATATGAATAATATGACTATCAAAATAAATGCTTAATTTACAATACTAATACTAAATACTCATATTATCACATCTTAACTACATAATGATGAATACTAATACCACTGCATTACTACTACTGAATTAATACTACTAAAGTAATACTACTCAATAATTATACTGCAATGCTATACTCAATAGTACGTTTTACAGATACTCTTAATGATACTTGATATTAATGATTCTTACTCTTTGATATTACACTTTTATTACACATTGATATTACACTTTGTTAGCTAAAACTAATACCCTTTATATTTATATGCAGTACGTGATTATATAATCAAACAGTCATGATAGCATGATGGATTGATATAGCATGAATTGATATATTGCCTCGCTTGCCAAACTCGGCTTCGCCTCGTTTGGCTCGCTTCGGCGCGGCTAGCGAAAGCAAAAATCAGCAACCTTATTCCAAATATTCCAAAATAAGCCCAGCTTCTTTGGAGTTGCATCCAAAATGTCGCGTTCAAGTTCCTCCTCACGATCAATGTCGTCTTTACCAGTAGAAATGTCTGCTTCCAAAGGAGATTTCCAATGAGTACGTTTAACCAATTTCCACACAACAAAAAGCACAGCAGCAAAAACAGGGGCAAAATAAGAAGTAAACAAATTTGCCACTGAAAACTGACCAGGAAAGAAAATCCAAAACCCATTAAAAAACAAAATAAGATTATTGAATGCAAATGCCCAGTATGTGATGTACGGGTGCATCAATTTTGGGGTCTTGTAATGTTTTTCATCGTAGAAATCAGTAGGTTGAACTTCAACGGCTTTTCTAAATTTAAAGTAACAAAGCCACATGACAGAATAAGTGAATAAAAGACCGGTAGTTGCCAAATTAGTAAACCAGTTGAACACAGTATTGGAAGTCTTGGACACACTCATATAAGAAAGTGCAGAAATGGATAAACATGCGCACACCGACACAATAGGACATCCATTACGTAAGCAGTAGGAAAACACTTTAGGCAAATAACCAGATAATGAAGCAGAATAACAGGATCTTGTTGCGCCGTAAGTGAAACCGTTTCCGCAAGACCACGTAGACATCATGATGGCAGCATTCACCAAAGAATCTAAGCCGTGAACACCAACTGTTTTAATACCAATAACCCATGGAGATCCCGCGGCACCTCCGCGGCCCGACTCTGCTGCCTCCAATAACAATGGATTTGTAGAAGCACACATTGAATTCATGAAAAAGATTCCACCAACGTAAAAAACGAAAATTCGAATGTATGTCCTCTTTGCCGCCACCCCAATAGTCAGTCTTGGTTGAGAGATTTCTCCCGCCACCATGCCTAACATATCTGGACCTCCACAAGCAAAAGCAGCAAAGATAAGGACATTCCAGAACCCCAAAAACCGTCCTGTAGCACCAGAAACAAGATATTCTTTCATAACGCCCCCCTTATTCCAATTCAGAAACCCATAAGCATCTCCATGCGGGTTCCCTCCACACATAGTAATAAGTCCAAACACCATAAGTCCCACCACAAGCAAAACCTTCATCATAGAAGAAACAAACTCGATTTCTCCATACCAATTAACACCAAAAACATTGAAAAAAAGAATGGTCACTATAGCAATAGTAATGAAAATAGCAGGACTAGCATCAGTCCAATATCCAATAATAGATGAAAATGCAACGACCTCCACACACATATACATCAACGTAGTATAGAGGTACATCACGGTAGCAGCAAATCCCATTGCTGGATCAAGCCATCGGGAACAATATTGTAAAAACGTTCCTTCAACCGGTAGATATGCACACATTTCTCCTGTAGCTAACATCAACGGCCAAATCATGGTCATGGCCCAAATGACAAATCCAAGAAATAAGGACAAGGACCCCGAAGTCATCAACGGCGTCTTGACTCCAATAAATAACCCAGTACCAATGGATTGTCCAATAATCATCAATGCCACGTGACGCGAAGAAAGTCGCCTTTGTGTAGTTCCATATTCGTTGACTTTTTCTCCAAGCTCAACTGAATAGCTTTCTCCCGTGGCTGTGGTGACTTCAGGTATACTTTTTGATTTCTCCATATCTTCGCTTGTCATTTTATGCTTTTTGTCGTCATATGGAATCTCCCGCCATCTTATACTTTTGCTTTTGCCGCTGTTGTTATACTCTCTGCATATAAACTTTTCTTATCTGGTGTACGGGTGTTTTATGCTGCCCTCAAAACATGGCCCCTTCCCTTGCTCCATACTATACATTCCATTCTACAGATCCCATCATCGTTTGCCTTCGACGCCCGACCCCTTATTGCCTTGATTCACCCTTCCGTCTCTTATCTTCGCTAAATTAAGTAATCTTCCTTTCCCGCTAACGGCTCCCTGCATATAATTTAACCGTTGCTGCAAAAAATGAAATGATGAATAAACGCCTTTCACCCGTACACCATTCTATTTACCCCTCCTGTGGAATATCCCCTGTCTGAGCCCTTATACAATCTCCTCTCTGCAATTGTTATGCTCTGCATTCCTGGCACTCTGCATTTCTGTTCGCTCTATCACTAAATTCTACTAAGGGTCCAGCCGCACACCCGTACACCACATTTCGCCGTTTTGATAAACGTCACGTGACTCAAAAAGAAACGCTCAACGCCAAGTAATAAATCCGCTATCGTTATCTAGGTGGTCACTTGAAACTCATCCCGCCAAAGATTCTTGGCCAAACATCCGTACATTTCATCCACCAGTTGCAACTATCATCTTAAACATCAGTACATCTAAACCAATCTTAACGACATTTTATATACAGGATTCATAACTCAGATTAGTTGACTTAGTGGTTAGTGAGAAGTATTCTTCTGATTGATATGCAGGACATTTAAGTTACGAACTTGGTTTCTGGTTAAATCTACTTATATACAGTACAAATTCTGTTCTATGAGTACCGGATTATGTAAGCCGAATAGTACTATAGTGATGACTATTGTAGCTTACAACAAGCAGTTTTTTACATTTACCCTCTAGGATAGTCTTTAGGATTAGTTCAGAGTAGTACATTTGATGTAGATACTAATTAATCAGTACACCTTAAAGATCAGTACACCCGAAAGATCAGTACATCCGAAAGATTAGTATACCCGTTTTAAAACCAGTAAATTTCTAAGAAAATCAGAACGGATGGTATTTGCACAAAATACAGTACTATAAAAATAACGTAGCTCTAGGTTGTTCCAGCTGTAAGTGTATCGGTTAGCAGTCTAAGGCTAGCATTTTGAAGTACACCACAGCTGTAGCTGTACAGTTATATGCAGTACACTAGCAATTTTTACTAGCACATTTATATGCAGTACACGAGTATATACTAGTACATACTAGTATAAGCTTATAGTACTAGTAAGGAGGCAAATATCTATATTGTGATAAATTCATATTTTTACTATAAGCTGATTATTTCGACTAGCTAATTTTACCATAAAGTTGTATCCCCGTATATACTAGTATGTACTACAGAACTAGTATGTACATACGATTCTGTTATTCTATATGCAGTACTGAAGAGATACTAGTGAGAATACTTATGAAGAGAGGGCGGAGCTAGTATAGAGAGTAGTATCACGTGTTACAGAGTCAATTAGATGTCTATTATGGAAATTACCACATAGCCGCGGTAGAGATAGATTTTTATGAGATCCGTACACCAAAGCAGAGAGGCAGAGAGGCAGAGGCAGAGAGGCAGTGCGATAGGTAAATTCGATACATATTGACAATATAAACGCCCAAAAAAATCCTATATATAAAACGATTCTTTGTTCATTTGGTCTTGGCAATCGCGATCTGGGGTACAGTGCATGAAGGGACCAGGAACGGCAAAACGCCAAAAAGATAGACTCCTACCACAAATATTAAACCCATAGTAACAAAGCCTAGACCAATTTCCGAAGCACCCGGTCCAAGCAACCTTAAATCACCTCAGCCTCGCCTACTATTTTAAGGCGGTACTGCAGATAATATTTCCTATTTGGGTTGCGGGGTACACTCATCATCTATGTATATATTATGTATTCATATATTATGGATTTATATATTTCTATATTTATATATTTGAATTTTATGTTCTGAATAATTTCTTATAGTAGAATTGATAGCATCTATATACCTATACAGTATACAGAGTAATACAGTATATACAGTATAATACGGCTGGAAATGTGGAGAGTCATTTGTGGAGTGTTAATTTGTATGCAGGAACCAGGGGAACAATGAAGACCAAAAATGGAGTACTCCAACGTCCTATTTTCCTTAATAGAGTCAAAAAGAAATGAGCAACCATCCACATGTTTATTTCTTCCTTCTGTTTTTTCTTCTTTTGTTTTTTCTCTTCTTGTTTTCTTCGTTTCTTGATTATATTCAATCTTGATATTCAATCTTGATATTCAATCTTGATATTCATCTTGATATTCATCTTGATATTCAATCTTGATATTCATCTTGATAATTAGTCTCTCGCTATGGTAAGACATCTTACGTCGGCGCCACCGGAAAATCCATTTGCTTCAGAATTAGATCATTCAGATGATACTGAATCTAGCCTGCAATCTTCTGATAGATATCGGTCAAATTACCGAGTTCGTTATAACGCCCATTCTGGTTATTATTTACAAAATGACACAACTGCAAATTTGTTATCACGTGATTCAATATCACCATCTTTCAATGGATATACAAGTCCAACAAATAGAGGAAGATTAAGTCCTGATCCAATTAGAGTTCCTTCTGATAATGATCGGTACCCCCATATGGCAGGTGCTAGAATGAATTCTCTGACTTCTTTGAGTTCATATAATCAAAAAACACCTTTTGAAAATACCAATACTGAAGAAACAGGAACTGCTTCTCCAACTCCTGCTATGTTAATGGATTTTTCTCCATTTGGTGGTTATCCTGCTTCATCTTTCCCACTTCATATTGATGAAAAGGAGCCTGATGATTACCTCCATAATCCAGATCCCATTGCTGATGCTGAATATGATAAAAACCGGTTTTTATACGATCTTAAGAACATTGACCGCAAGTCTCTTAGTGGACTACTTGGAATTATTGCTTTAATTATAGCTGCTCTTGTGGTATTTGTTTTATTGCCTGTTTTGACCTATTCAGGCGTTACTACCCATCGTGAACCTGAAACATATGAAATCTTGACTCAATATCGTTATCCCCTTTCTTCAAGTATACGGACCAATTTGGTTGATCCAGATACCCCAGAAGATGCTCGGACATTCAAATCTAGGAATGGAGATACTTGGAATTTGGTTTTTTCCGAAGAATTCGCCGCTTCTGGTCGTTCTTTTTATGATGGTGATGATCAATTCTTCCAGGCAGTTGATCTTCATTATGACGCCACTAAAGATCTCGAATGGTACGATCCTGACGCTGCAACTACAGAAAATGGTACTTTGGTGCTCCGAATGGATGCTTTCCCTAACCATAACCTTTTTTATCGCTCAGGAATGCTTCAATCTTGGAACAAACTTTGTTTCACCGAAGGTCTGATTCAAGTTTCTGCTTTATTACCAAATTATGGCTCAAAATCAGGTCTTTGGCCTGGTTTATGGACTATGGGTAATTTAGGCCGTCCTGGTTATTTGGCCTCTACTGAAGGTGTATGGCCATATACTTATGCGTCATGTGACGCTGGAATTACTCCAAACCAATCATCTCCAGATGGAATCTCTTATTTACCTGGTCAAAGATTAAATTCTTGCACGTGCAAAGGAGAAGATCATCCGAATCGAGGAACTGGTCGTGGAGCACCAGAAATTGATATTATTGAAGCTGCTATGGATACAAATCTTAAAATTGGTGTTGCTTCTCAATCTTACCAAATTGCCCCAATGGATATTTGGTATTATCCAGATATGAGATATGTTGAACTTGAAGATTACGAATTAACCACAATGAATACTTATACTGGAGGTCCTTTCCAACAAGCAGTTTCTGGAACAACCACGCTCAACAGAACATGGTATGAACGTGGAGAAGGTCTGGGTCATTATCAAAATTATGGTTTTGAGTACCTTAATGATGATGATAAAGGTTATTTAACTTGGTACGTCGGCCAAAGTCCTACATTAACCTTACATGCTAAAGCTTTGGGTCCCAATGGGAATGTTGGCCAAAGACTTCTTTCAAAAGAACCAATGTCCGTGGTGATGAATTTTGGTCTTTCTAATAATTGGGCATTTATTGATTGGCCTGAAATTGTGTTTCCTTCAAGGTTTCGTGTTGATTACGTCAGAATTTATCAACCCGAAGGAAAAGAGAAATTAACTTGTGATCCTGAAGATTATCCTACTTATGATTATATTCAGTCACATAAAAATGCCTATATGAATGTGAATTTGACTTCGTGGAAAGATGCTGGTTATTCTATGCCAAAAAATTCCTTAATGGATAAATGTTAGACTCTGCAGGCAGAGTGTAATATACGATGTATATAACCATGTATATAAAAGGATATGTTTATAATTAGACTAATGTGTGCATGTTACAGTTTATGAAAATGTAACACGGATTATATGCAGTACTTTGAAATGGGGTAGCTGAAGTAGTCTGAAGTCGAGAGGTCAAAAGCCGAATCGGAGTAGAAACAGGTTGTATTAGAGAAGGACCAAGAACTTTGAGAGATAACAATATAGTGTATTTATATTGATTACATAATCGTGGAGACCACACTTATATGTTTTGCCTTGATTACGTAACTGATTACGTAATATATGGGAAGATTACAATATATAAGCTGGTAACAGGACAATAATTGTGGATAATATAACAGAAGTATAGATAATCCGGTGATATTTTCTCAAACATAATCAAGAATACTACCCTTGGTATATCCATAATGGTCTAGTAGTGCTTATGTAAATTGATTACGTAATCGTAGATAAGACCACAAAGATATAGATAATATATAAGGTATTAGTACTGATTATGTATTCTGTGCTAATTAAAAATGTGAATAAGACCATATACATAGTCTGATGATAGTATATAATACGTAATGGAGATTATGACCACATATTTTGTATAGTATTGATTATATAATCTATATCGATTACGTAATCATATACAAGACAAAGATATTTTCTTTATAGCGTTGGTACGTAAAGCCAATTGGTAGATAAGCCCACGAATATGGTAATAGTATGATAATCGTGGATGGTTTCAGATATATACATAATCTGGTAATAGTAATGATTACGTAATCAAAATTGATTACGTAATCAAAGTTGATTATATAATCATAGATAAGTTAAGCTACCCAAACTGGTAAAGGTGCGATTATATTCTCGAATGATTACGCATATCCATCAACTATGGCTAATATGATTACGTAATCGAGATTTAGACTAAACACTAGCAAATTGTGATAGAAGAGTATGTTACTTAACATTATGGTATATATAGACAGTTTTATTTATATGCAGAACAAGAAGAAAAGCTAGGATAATAGTTTTAGAGAACTTTTTTAACAAATACGGTAAGAATGTTTTCTAGAGAAGGGAGTCAATAAAAGGTGTTCTAATCCATAAGTCCGGTCCTGGACTTCTATCGGCTATATTCAAAAGATTATAAAAATTTCCTAAACTATATGCAGGACTTAATAGTAACCTTTATAATAAGTCTTTAGAATTAGAATTATGTGAATACTACTGTGACGATTTACCAAAGGAATTTTGATTTTCTCTATATTATTCACACTTGTATTATATATTTGTATTTTCTATATTCTATATTCTATAATCTATATTCTATAATCTTAAAGAAAATTAGGTACAATAGGAATTATATTTTGGATATTGGAATAATCCAAAAAAATTAATATTCAAAGAATATTGAAACGTCGTCTATCAAAATTTACAGTCTAACGGTTATAACTATAGTAGTCATTAGATAATATACAGTACGATGGGACATTTTGACGATATCGCAACCTGATTATGTAAGCAATTTAAGAGGATCATTACCTATAAACGTATACTAAACCTTTGAACCTGTACTCAACAAGACGTATAGAAAAGAGTAAAAATGTGTTGAATAACAGAATTTTTACGTATTTCTTATATCCCTTATATTTCTTATATTCATTCTCTAGATCTAAAGTACATTTTCACATTATCGTCTAAACCTGCATACTCGGTGGCTGCAAAAATATATGAAACAGGGACATTCCCAATATAAATACAAGGGATTTCCCCCCGTCAGAAATGGCCATTTTTCAAAAAAACCCTTTTTTCCATAGCTTCTCGAATTGCTGCTTTTAACCTCGGTTCATCTGTTCTTGCTCCACTTTCTGGACCGATTTTTTTCCCCAGAGCTAATGCCCATAATGTTTCAAGAAGCTTTTCATAAGGAATTGATGCACCACGACTTTCTTGATTCTTAGCTCTGATTCGGAAATTACATCCGTTAACTCCGTTTTTTCCGTCGAGTCGCTCCGCCACCCATTCCATACTCGGGAGTGCTCCTTCAATAAATGAAAACACGTGATCTGGATTCCTCATTTGGACAAATTCCACCAGTGGTGCTCCAAGCCGACATAACCGGTTGAAAGCCTCCTCCGCTGGTCCGTACGGAACAACTTCGTCATTAACGCTGTGGAAAATATACATGGGGAATTTTGGAGCAGTCACGTGATCGTTAAGTCCGAGACTAATCATTTTGATCACGTGCTGCACTTTGGGCTGGTCCAAGACGGCAAAACCTCCCCTGAACCAGGGGGTTTGTCCGGAGAAAAACCTTGTTTTCATGAATCGTGCTAGTGACGGAGCCAAGCACATATCTTTTGCTTCTCGGAATCGTGCTATCTTTTCCGGTAAAAGATATTTAAAGATGTACGGGTGTAAATGGGGAAACTCGGCCATTATACCATTTACAGCGTTTGGGATAAGTCCGGCAAAAAAAGTGCCATCCACTGCTTCTGCTGTTGCAGTGACATTAACAACCCAGCCACCAACGGCTGCCCCAACCAAATTTTCCGTTAAATCCGCCGCATACGTTGGTTGCAAACATGCAGCCCATCCAGTGGGGATTGTTCCGCCGGAATAACCCCACAAAGCCACTTTTGCCGTTTTTCCGATCCCAGTGGTTTTTCCGCTACCAAGTATAGCCCGAATAGAGTTCAAAAGTGCTTTCCCACCCAAAGGTCCAACACCAAAAGCAGCATTGGGCCCTTCATGATTTGGAACATTCACAAACCACCCCTTTTTCAAAGCCCATTCCATTGCAACAGCCTCACTTTGTGTATAAAGTGGATCAACACGTGCACCAGTTAAAATTGAATATGAAGGAGAACAATCCTTAGATGCAGAATCTTGGGCAAATTGATAAGAAAGGTTTTTTTCCGGATTTGAATTGAATGGCTCAATAACGGTGGAAAATGCCGCTTGAGGATTTCCAAAAGTATCTTCGGATTTAAAGGCAATTTGCCATACATTTTTTACCTTCATATCGATATAAAGTGCTCTAACTCCGGTTGGTGCATATCTTTGTCGGATAATTTCCCCGTTTTGGTAATCGGATATGTTACCAGGTTGAGTATAAAATGGGTCTTTGCTAAGAAGAATTGGTGTAGCTGATGCTACTATCAAAAAAATCAATAAAATGAACATTGATTTTGAAAACTCCGTGGATTTATTTGCTCTTATACTGGCCTTAACAGAACATTCTGCTGGGTTTATTCTGTTCTGCTTCTATTCTGTTCTTGTTTATTGCCTATGATTATATTATGCTGGGAAGTACTGCATATAAAGAACTGGCAAAATTTGCTAATATCAAGGATTTGAATGTTTTGTCACGGATTCAATTGATAAAGATATGTTTTTGGAAGTTACAAGCGATCAAATTGGCTTAATATGCTAACATTAGGTTGGTTTTACCTAAATCCTGCGTATAAACTCTTCTTTTCCTGTTTGAATATGTGATTTATTTATTTGAGGCTGGAATTTGGTGAATGATTTAACTGCTTTTGCATTTTGAATCGTGAATTTGTCTGATAATCACCAAATATTTAGTCTTTTGGTGTTCGGATGTTTCATAAAAAGATGGTATCTTTAAATTCTGGATGATTTAGCAGACGAGGAAACAGAAAAAACCATCAGTTTTTGGTACCTAAGAACGGCTCTGGCTTTGACTAGAGAATTTTCATTTTTTTGATTTTTCACTTATTTTGATTTGGATCATTTGGTGATTTTTATTCTTATTTTGACACCCAAACTTTATCATTTTTCCGGGATTTTTAAATGAAACAAGAAGTTGTGATTCTTGATTTTTGATCTCTGATTATGAATATTAATTTATATCTTTGATTATGAATATTGAATATTCAATTCTGAATACTTTGGATTCGAATTTTGCATTGAATATTAAATCTTGGATATTTAATGTGGATTTTGATGTTTGAAGTTGAAAATAAAATTTTCAATTTTCAATTTTGAATATTGGTCAAATATTGAATATCGACATTGGCAATTCCTAAGAAGCAAAACCTGCATATACGCATTTTCTACAAATTGTGATTAAAAGTTGGCTTCTATTTTGGATTAAATTTGTGACTTGAAAATTCAAAGAGCTGTGCATTTCTGGATTCTTTTAATCCTGAATTTGTATGATATTAACTTTATTTTGGTGTACGGATGTTTTCCCTAAATTAATACAACACCTGTTGAATTTAATTGGAGAACAGCGGATAAAAAAGACTGAGAGTTATTTATTTGGACAATTTTGGCAAAACTTATTCATTTCTGGTTTTGATTTTTGATTTTTGATTTTGATTTTGATTTTTGATTTTGATTTTGATTTTGCTTTTTGATGATTCTGGATTCATTTTTTTGAGACTTCAATTTTGAATATTAAAATTGAGAATTCAATATTGAATATTAAATACTGATTCTTCATTATTGGTTTATGATTTTCAAATCCAAAGATTGAATATTGAATTTTCAATCAATTCTTGAATTTCTTATTTTATTATCAAATATTGAATATTCGAATTTTGTCCCAATTTTTAATTCCTAAATTTTGAAATGTTGAAAATGAAGAATGATTGAATTTATTTATAATATTGATATTTTCATTTTTCATTTTTCATATTTGTTTTTGAGACGAAAATTAATTTGAAAATTTAATCTACTCATTCTTGATTTTGAATTGCGAATTTCAATGTTTAAATTTTGAAATTATAATTTTTAAATTCGATTCTGAATATTGAATCCTGAACCCTGATATTGAATCCTGCATATTGAACATTGAACATTGAATATTGAATCCTGAACTCTGATATTCAATCCTGCATATTGAACATTGAAATACCGAATTCTGATTTTTATATTGAATTCTTATTTTGAATCCTAATAAAAAAAAACTAAATTTCGGTATTTTTGAATTTTTAATATCAGATTTTGATTTGAACTTAGATACTGAGTTTTGAATATTGAATTTTTGATTCCTCAATTTTGGTTATTGACCTTCTAAATATTGAATTCTGAATATTGAGATTTTGCTAATTGAATCATTGAAACCTGAATCCTAAATATTGAATAATCAATTTAGGAATTTAAAAATTCAATATTGAATACTGAATTTTGAATTAAATTTCGATTTGATTCTAAATTCTAAATTCTAAATATTGAGTATTGAAAATGGAAATTTTCATCTCAATCAATATTTTTGTTTTATGAATTTGATTTCAAAAAAAAAATTAAATCTTGATAAAAAAAATATGAACTTATTCTTTTAAAATTTTGAATTTTGAATATTGATTTGTGATTCTGAATTTTGATTATTAAGTACTCAATTATTGAGTTCTGTCTGAATACTGATTCTTGAATTCTAACTATTGATTCTTAAATACTGAATTTTCAAATTCAAATTTGATATGAAATTTACCAATTTTTTATTAAAATGGCAATTTTTGATTTTGAATATTGGCTATTATAGCTAATATAATCTGGTTTTATAAAGGAGGTACGGGTTTTTCAATTGGGTGATGATATTTTCTAATTAAAAATCAAAAAATCAGTGAATTATAAAATTCTTGATTATGTGAATATTGAATTACTCAATTGGAATTTTTGAATTCATTATGAATTTTTGATCTTTGGATATTGATTTTTGAATATTGAATATTGAATATTGAATTTCTCAATCTTCAAATTATGGATAATAATTTTTGCATTACTGAATAATCCATATTCGAAAATTTCAAACTAAATATTCAATTTTGGAGATTATTAAGAAAAATCTTGAAAATCTTGAAATATGAAAGAATTATTGAAATTATGAAATATTGGAATATCAAAATCAACAAAAAATTGAGATTGAAAATCAGAAAATCAGAAAATCGGAAAATTTACATGATTAAAAAATCCATAAGGTATCAAAAAATCAAGAAAATCATGAATATCCTAAAATCCAAGAATCCAAAAATAATTTCTGCTTGCTAAACCTTTTTAATTCAAAATGTTAAAAATTCAAGCGATCATAATTCAAAATCCTTGTGAAATTTTCAAAAATTAACTTTAAAATTTTTCAATTGTTCGATTTATGGAATTTCAATTTCTGATTTTGGATTTTTGCTTCCAAAATTATAATTGTGGATTCTAAAAATCTGACTGTGTATTCTGATTTGCTTAATTTAGATGCATAATTTTAAGGATTTTTCGGATATTAGCTGGTTGGTTATTTTTTTGATTTTTTGCTCAATTACTAAAATTGAGAATTCATTAAATTTATGAATTTATGATGGATTTTAAAAATTGGAAAATATCAAAATCAGAAAATCAAAATCAGGAAATCAAAATCAGGAAATCAAAATCAGAAAATCAAAATCAGGAAATCAAAATCAGGAAATCAAAATCAGAAAATCAAATCAAGAAACAAAAAAGCCAAAAATCAAATCAAGAAACCAAAAAATCAAACCAAAAAATTATAATCCTACTGCAATGTGCAACTGAAAAACAAATGGTGTACTGATGTTTTCATCACTACACGTGCGGGCAAAATAGCCAAGAATTGATCAAAGTTGACGATATAGAGACAATAAGCGGATAATTCTTAACCAATGCGTTAGAGTCATTGTTTCAAACGCAAAAAAAAAAAAAAAAAAAAAAAAAAAAAAAAAAAAAAAAAAGAACAGAATTTGGCAATTTTCAAAAATTTTTCTGAAAAGGGAACAAATTTTGAAAGAATTGGGATCAAAAATGAGAACAAATTGAGAACAAATTAAAAAACCCATACATCCCATTTCCACATGCCAATAGTTTAATGCCCCTTAAACTTAGATCGTGTTTAAGTATGACGGTTTAAGTAAATACAAAGGGATGAGTATTTTAGCTATTATAGGGATTAAGAATTACCAATGAGGAAAATCAAAAACAATCATTGAGATCAAGATTCGTTCAACATTCAAATCAGGTATCCAGAATATGGATCAGATATCAAGAAGGAGTCAAACACGAAACACGAGAATCTATTCTTTTTTGGTTTTCTTTTGGTTTTTTGGCAAGTATAATCGCTATCATCTAAGCACGTTGATGCATGATTGTATCCATATACAGTCCTAACGTATTTGCCATTGTTCGCGAGTGCGCGAGAGCAAAGACCGAGGATTTTGAGTTCTTTGTGAGTTATGTTTTTTGTTTTTTGAGTGATTGTTGAAGCTACACTAAGTCTTTGTTTTATTAGTTTTTTTGTTTCTTTATTGCCATTTTGGCTATGTGCTTTGCCTTTTTTAATTTTTTGCTATTTGATTTGACCACTGGTTAAAAATGATCAATGCGGGGAACTAATGCACACCCGCTAACTGTCGGCCAGTTTTGACGCCTCAATCGGCGAATGTGGTGGCCGGTTAATTATTCCCTTTTTTGTGGCCATTGCCCGGCCTCTGCCCTGCTGGCTCAATGATTGTACTCAATAATGGTATTCAATTATTGTACTCAATATTTGAGTCGATATTGAGTCGACAACTCAAAGCTTGAGTCGAAACGCTCCACTAATATGCACACCGGTGTGGCATCAATTTAACTTTCAACGGCCATATGCACATGACAAAACGAAATAACAAGACTGTTCAGGGTGATGCCAATCCCTTGAGATCAGAATCTGATCTACAACAGTTAATCGTGAATCTAAAGGTACTAGTGATGATTCTCAATATGTGGCTTATTTGTTTACCTCGAGGATTCAAAGCCTGTATCACGTCTTAAAGGTAAACAAAAAAATAAAAGAGAGAATACAAAATGTGGGACCAATATTTCCTTTTTTGACATTCCCCCACCTCGTTGCGGATTATGGTTACCGCCAGCTCATGTGCAAAAAACGGGGGCTTTGCCGACTTTTTTATTGTCTAAAAGGTTGTTGGGCAGCAACGGGGAGGTTAAGAAAATCTTATTATACTTTTATAATGGAAAATCCGAAAACGGAAGAAAAACATAATATCTTCAATTGGCCAAAGAGAGGCAAAGCAGGGGCAAAGCAGATTGGGCTATAGATTCATCAGAGAAAATGGCATAATGAGGGCATAGAAACAGTGGCGGACAGGCAGTGGCGGAAGGCAGTGGCAGAGAGGCAGAAATAGGACAGAAATCCGAAATTGAGTTGCGCCTCAAATTTGACCGCGTCACTAAATGCTAAATAGTGACTAAGCCACCAAAATATTATTAAATTATGACCAAAGCCACAAAATCTTTAATAGCGGAAGCTGATATTATTGGCGTTCACGAACTTTCCTTTGTCACTTTTTTTTTGGCTTTCGCTTTTGATGATGACGGGCTAGCCTCGATTATATGCAGGATGGGGTTTTCATGTACGCGAGGTGTCTTAAATGCATCTCAACAGAAGCGATGCATGCGATGAATACAATGGCCGATGCATTTGCAGCAATGTTCAGTACTGCAGATAAGGTTTGCAGCCTACCAAAGAAAATAAGGGCAGAAGGGCAGAAAAGATAAACAAAAATTGGCAGAACCAAGAGAAGAAAAAATAAAGAGAATCAAGTATAAAGGGAGAGGGATCCGGAGATCTTTTTTTTTTTTTTTTTTCCTTATCTTATTTTCCCTATCTTATACCCATGATTAAATTCCTTGCTTCTGCTCTTCTTGCAGCAGGATTAACTGTTGGACTTGATATTACTAAAGATACTGTCTACAGGGCACCAATTGACCTTCAGATTGGAAATCTTAATATCAGTCCAAATGTTGATTTTACAATTATTGATAATTTGCTTACTGCAATTGCAGGAAATTTGGATAATAAAGGAGGATTCTATGTTTACTCAGATAACCATTTAGCTGCTTCTGTTGACCTTGTTTCTGGAAGTTACAAGAATACAGGAGATATCGAATTCAACGCTTTGGACGCTAACGTTGTTTCCATTTATACTATTACCACCGTTGGATCTTTTATTAATGATGGTAATTTATGGATTGGAACTAGCGATTATTCCGCCACTTCTCCAATTCTCCTTACCTCCGTCACTGACTGGACAAATAACGGAAAGATCTACCTCAAACAAGGTAAAGGACTTCCTTCTCTTGTTACCATCACTCAAGCGCTTGGAGGACTTACTAATGATGGTACAATTTGTCTTGATCGGTTAATTTGGCTTCAATCAGTTAATATCCACGGTTCTGGATGTATTAATGTTGGAGAAGAAGCCACTATTGAGCTTTTAATTAGTCCTTGGAAAGTCGATACTTCTGAAACCATTTATCTTTCTGATTCTTCCTCCACCTTGTCTGTTCTTGGTTTGAACAACGACTTGACCGGTGTTAACGATTATACCGTTGTTGGTTTTGGTGGTGGTAACAAAATTGCTGTCAATCTTGGCTTCACCACTTATTCTTATTCTGGTGAAACTTTGACTCTTTCCTTTTTGTTAGGTATTTTCAAGATTAACTTCAATATTGGTTCCGGTTATGATGCTTCCAAATTTAAGACTAACGGTATTGGAAAAGGTGGTACTTCCATCACTTATTCTGATGATTATCCTGGCTCTGTTCCTGACAAATGTTACTGTCAAGATTTCCCATCTATTCCAACTAGTGCTTCTTCTTCTGCTACTAGCTCTGCAACTAGCTCTGCTTCTTCAAGTTCTGTGGTTACTCTGAGCTCTGAACCTCCTTCTAGTTCCGGCCCAGCATCTAGCTCTGAACCACCTTCTAGTTCTAGCTCGGAACCACCAATTCTTTCCCAACCACCTTCCAGTTCCGGTCCTGCCTCTAGTTCCGGCCCTGCTTCCAGTTCCGGTCCTGCCTCTAGTTCCGGCCCTGCTTCCAGTTCCGGCCCTGCTTCCAGTTCCGGCCCTGCTTCCAGTTCCGGCCCTGCTTCTAGTTCCGGCCCTGCTTCTAGTTCCGGCCCTGCTTCTAGTTCCGGTCCCGCCTCTAGCTCTGGTCCTGCTTCTAGTTCCGGTCCTGCCTCCAGTTCCGGTCCCGCCTCTAGCTCTGGTCCTGCCTCTAGCTCTGGCCCAGGCTCCAGCTCTGGTCCTGCATCTAGCTCTGAACCTCCATCGAGTTCCGGTCCTGGCTCTAACTCTGAACCAACTTCCGGTCCAACCGGTCCAACTGGTCCAACTGGTCCTTCCGGCCCAACTTCTGGCCCAACTTCTGGCCCAACCTCTGGCCCTGGTAACGGTAACACTTCCGGTCCTGGCAATGGAAACACTTCCGGTCCTGGTAACGGCAACACCTCTGGTCCAGGCAATGGCAACACTTCCGGTCCAGGCAACGGAAACACTTCCGGTCCCTCGGAAGTCACCACTCCCCCACCAGCCAGTAGTTCCGGTCCAGGTGGTAACGGTACTCCTTCTGTGTCCACTATAACCACTAAGCCTCCTGGCGGTGGTGACAACGGTGGTGGCAACAACGGCGGTGGCAACAACCCTGGCGGTAACGGTGGCGGTGACAACGGCGGTGGCAACGGTGGAAACAACCCAGGTAACAACGGCGGTGGCAACGGTAACGGTAATAACCCCGGCGGTAACGGTGGCGGAGATAACGGAAGTGGCGGAGATAACGGTTCCGGTAACAATGGCGGAAACGGTAACGGTAACGGTTCTGGCAATAACGGTTCTGGCGATAACGGTTCCGGTAACAACGGTTCCGGTAACAACGGTTCCGGTAACGGTGGCTCCGGTAACGGTGGTTCTGGTGACAACGGTGGAAACGGTTCTGGTAACGGTGGAAACAACGGCGGAAACGGTTCTGGCAATGGATCTGGAAACAACGGTGGCAATGGTTCTGGTAACGGTTCTGGAGACAACGGTAATGGTTCCGGAAACGGCAATGGATCCGGTAATGGGTCTGGTGACAACGGTTCTGGTAACGGAAACGGCTCCGGTAATAACGGTGGTAACGGTTCCGGTAATGGTTCTGGTAACGGCGGAAATGGCTCCGACAACGGAGGAAACGGATCTGACAATGGCTCTGGAAATGGCGGCAACGGATCAGGAAAGAACCCCGGAAACGGTGGAAGTGGATCCGAAAATGGCCCAAGCAAATCCAGTAGTGCTCCAGAACCAAGCTCTAGTGCTCCAGAAGCTGCCGGCAACGGTAATGGCGAAGGCAATGGCGCTGGAAATGGCAGCGGAGATAACGGAGCTAACGGAGATAACGGTAACGGTTCCGGAAATGGCGGAAACGGTAACGGTTCTGGCTCTGGTAATGGCTCTGGCGAGGGTTCTGGCGCTGGAAACGGTGGCAGTGGATCCGGAAATGGTGACAACGGCTCCGGAAATGGAGCTGGTTCTGGAAACGGAGCAGGCTCTGGACCTTCCACTTTAAGCACTTCAGCAAATGGAGAATCTAGTTCTGCTGTTATTTCATCATTTGAAGCTGGAGCAGGTATTGCCAAGTATGGCTGGACTGTTGGTGTGGCTGCATTGCTCTTGTTGTAAGTGGAATGAGCTTTTCAAAAAAACTTTGTCTTTCGTTTACCCTCAATTTTTATAATTTTGTCCCCACATAATTTTCGGTTTTTCAACAAATGCACCTGGGGTGCTGATATCTTGGACGCTTAAACTTTAATAATAGGATTTGTGGATTTTTTGTAAAGGCTGATTTTTGGTAAGGGTTTGCAATCACTATGGTGTCCTGCATAATGGGGATTACCGTTTTGGGAAGGAGGAAGTAATAAAGGGAATAATTGGAAAAATGAAGGATGAGCTTGATTTGGAGGTTGGTTTTGATCAGAAGATAATAAAAGATGATTTCACGTGAATGGCTTTGAAAGGGGTATTGTTCTAGTAATTTCGACAAATCAAAATGGAAAAATAATGAAAATGATTGCTCAAAAGGGATGTTTTATGGAGGATTTGAGGAGAACTGGCTAGTTGAACCGAAATTTGCATTCATAACGAGCGAAAAAAATACGAAGCCATGATATTGCGGGGAAATTGTACCTTCCGAACAAAGCCACCTTTGTTCACTCACTTCTCACTCTCACTTCTCACTCACTCAAATGTACATCATTTCAGTTTGACTCAATAATCAACTCAAGAGACTCATAAATCTACTCAGAAATTCAAAAATCAACTCAATAACCAACTCAACAGACTCAATAACCAACTCAGTAACAACTCAAGAGACTCAACAATTCAAGCAACTTACTTCGTGAGTTACTTGCCTCAGAAGCCATGGTACAACTGTGGCTTGTAACTCCTTGTTCACTTATTCCCTTTCTTTTTGAAGCCTCGTTGTTGATGATTCTTTGTATAGAACCCACTTTGTCCATCTTATTGGTTAATTCAAAGTCCAGAACATCAAAGGGATGAAAATAACCAGCAATTTCCAAAAGCATGTGTTAGAAAGCTCAAAATCATATAAAGCCAGTCTCCCTGGCTCGTTTCTTTCTGTATTCTCCACTAATCAATTCTCTCTCAATATGAAACTCTCTAACATCTTCTATACTTCTTTCGCCGTTTACACTGCCGTTGCTGCTGGTCCAGCTCAATTCAAGGCAACTGACGATATCAACACCCACTTTAATCAATATTTTGGTTCTGTTGTTTCAGGAATTAAACTTGTTGGTGCTAAAATCGACGCCGACACAAAGAAAATCTTTAACATTCCTGATTCTCCAGTTAAAAGGGATGATTCTGCTCCTCAAGCTCAACCTGATGCTCAAGCTCAGTCTTCTGACCTCCCAGAAAGTGTTAAAACTGCAATTGAGCGTTTCTTTAAGGACAATATCCACGATTTGTACTTGATTGCTCATGACTTTAAACTTGACTTTGAAGAGTTCTTGAAGCCATTTATCCATGACTAAGGTTTGATGTCTGACGTTTCATGGATGTTTCATGAATGTTTCATGGATGTTTCATGGGTGTTCCATGAATCTTCCATTAGTTAGCCAATAAATATGGTTTTTTAATGCTGTGAGTCCAGCAAAGACTGTTAATGTATGTAAATCCTTGGATCAATCAGATAAAGCCAGTCACGAGCTTAACAATTATTTCTGTTAAGTTGATAATTGGGAATTATGAAATCCATACACATGTCATTTTGCCTGAATACTGTAAAAATGACTGCTTTATTAGATTATAAGATGAAAGCCAGAATCACGTGACATGTCTTTCTTCTTGCGGCTGATCTCGTCTTGTATTCTCTTATTCTCCTTCTCTGTTCTTCCTCTTCTCCGCTTGATTCAAGTTCCTGCCATCTGATAACAGATGTACGGGTGTGGTATATATACAGTACCAGACCGATTACGTAATTGTTGAATAAGCAAAGGCCCCACACAAGTCGAATTGGTCGCTAATTTGTAGCTAATGCAAAGTCTTTTGTGCCGTGTTCTATACGGTAATTACCACATTTTGGGCTTCCCAAAGGGTGGAGGCTCTAAGAACGCTTTTGCTAATATGCAGGATTCCATAGATAAGGTAGGAGGGTAAAATGGTAAAATTTTACTGGGGGCAAGAAATCAACTACAATATTCTGAATGTCCAAATATCTAGAGTTACGTTCTCAGGATGGTTGATTACGTAACCTGACACATTTGAATTTAATCACTCAAACTGAAATATTACATAACTTTAGAATTTGTTTACTGGAGCAATTGGAAACAATTTGAACATCCTGAAAATTCTGAACGTCTAAAACTCAAAAGTTCAGAGTCAAGCCCAGCATCTGGAAGTCGGCATTAAACGAATGAAGCGGATGGGTACAAATTTTCCTTGATTACGTAATCATTACATAATCAACAAGTCTTGTTTTACTTTATCAGACTATGTTTCATAATTTCAGCACGCGAATTGGTTTCAATTACTCGGTGTATATTTTATTGATACTCTAAATGCAACAAGCGGAAAATCCACAATAAGAACAGAAAACCACCAGGAACTAGCCTGAACGGATACTTTCCACAAGTCGTGATAATCAATGCACCACATTCTAACACAATATTAAGCTTGGGAAGCTTATCTATTGGATTATGTAATCAGAAAATCACGTGCAAAGAATAAAAGCACTCGGTGCAAGAAACTAAAGTACTGCATATAGATCCAAAAAGGAATCTTCGGTAGTGAAAGATATGGGTGCAAGGAATTCCTTCAGTATTGGCTCAATTTATTGACATTGAGGAATTTTGAGTGGCTTGCAGAGTATTGTGAAAATTTTTTTATCGAATAATCTACGCACGGCAGTGCCCATGAAATGTCCTATCTTGATTACGTAATCAAACAATCCATAAACAATTTCTCAATAGATAAGATATGGTCTCGTGATTAAAGGGATTCCAAGATCAAATGTCAAATTTCCATAATCAAAAACTTTAATCTAATATCCTATTTATGCCAATTGCAATAGTGATTTTCATTATATCCAATTCATCCACGTCAAAATTTCCAAATATTATAAAAACTCATTTTTCATACCATTTAATGTACTTTATCGTAATAAATATATATAAATAATATCTCTAATTTACGCATTATTTTTACTGCTATCTATGTTAATACTGTATTTATTGATTCATTTGTTCATTTATTAGTCGATTATCCTTATCTTGTATTGTCAAATATCCCATATGACCACATTCCAATATGTTTCTGTTCTTCAAATCAAGATTCTGTCCATTTTGGCTCTCTGTTATCTTTAAGTCTTATTATCATCATATATTCATGAAATCATTTACTTATGATTTTCAATGTCCTATAATAATTTCCTGCATATTACTTATTCGGATCCTATTGTAACTATTATGTATTTTTTTTTTTTCTTATAATTTCCTAAAACCCTAAATTCCTAAACTTTACTAAACTTCTGATTCCGCTGCGCCTATTTTTTAAGATTTCTTACACTAATTCTTGGTATTCTAAACCAATGTATTCTCCCGCCTAGTGTTTATATGCAGTACCGACAACTATGTATATTCAATAAAGTCAAATACAGACAAATATAGAACGTTTATGGACATTGTCCAGACCATAACACGCAATATAATAATCTTTCTTGTACACGTGATATAGATTTTTATCCTCATTATCTAGTCTTAATATACATTAGCATGAATCAACATCTTTCTTGCCGTTTATAACCTTATTTCTTATATTCTTTATTTGTTATATTACTTACATGAAAATTATACCGTTATCAAAACTTTATTGTTACAAAATGTATAAAACAAATCGGTATTAATTATCACGTGAAGTCACTGAGCTGGTATTTTTGGTTATGAATCAAAACACCTGGCTGGCTTTGATCCTGGCGGCTTTAGTCTAAAGTTCAATTCCTGTAGTATGGGTAATTTTAGCGAAATGCTTTCCCTTTTGGTAAGGCACCTCGGAAAGTTCTGCCCTTTCTCTGGAATTTTTCTGGAATCTTTCAATTCTGCATTCTAAACTTCTAGAAAGGGATGAATTTCACTTTTGAGGCAACGGAGCGCTTCTGTCTTTCTACAGAAATGGGAAAGTTTGTAATCTTGGGTACATCAATTTAAAGTTTGCTGGTGCTTTGCCTTGATTACGTAATCATCCGGGAAACTTTTCTACATCCCGAAGTAGATTATACTAATATACCTATACCTGTATATAAATATTCATATATATATTTATATACCTATATATACGTATACCTATATATTTATATATACATATACTTAATTGTATCCTGATATTTACTATAAATAGATATTATCGAATTTCACTTGTCTATACTGTATCTAAGTTTATGCATCGTAACGCCTCATACAATAATGTACTGTTGCTGCCTCTATTCTTTAACAGTTTTTACATTATTGACATTTTATTTCTCCGGATCACTTGAACCAGCTTTTTGAATAAAATGAATATATCTTATTTACCGTGTACTGCATATAATTTCTCTTCAGATATCTATAATTTTTTGTTTTCCTTTTCTTTTTTTTCATTCTCTGCTTTCTTCTTCTCTTCATTATCCTTTTCTCTTCATGATCCTTGTCTCTTCCTGTTCTTTTCCCACTATGTTCATCGCTTCCTCCTTCTCTCATTTCTGTTTCCTTTTTAATGCATCAATTAGGCAACTTTAAACTTGCGGCAACATAAACCTTAGGGCGTCTTCTCACAGTCGAAATCAAACTCTTAGCCGACCTCATTCGCCGGTGTCTCTAAAAATTCTTTCCCGACCCCACCATATCCATAACCATTGTAGTAAACACCCGGTGAATCCTTCATATCCACCACATCCGGTGAACCCTTCATATCCACAAAACCCGATGAATCTATACTATCCACAACAATTACCACAATTCATCCCCTTAAATCCAACTGTTCTTCCTCTCTTCAACGCAATCTCCTCTCGTGATCATCTCTCTTCATGATGATCTCTCCATAGTTAATAGCAACATGTCCTCAATTTAATGCAACAAAACGCCTTCCTCCATTTTTGCCCCTCCACATCACCAGAATCTGTCTCAGCATCCTTTGCGTCACCCGACTTAAACCATTCCCCATCCCCATTACCTCTGCACCTTAAACATTTCATGCATCTCAAATAAATCCTCCACAAATGTTTGCTCTGTCTTGAAATCTGACTTCTTTGCATAATTCAGGAAATATCACATATCAGATCATTTGCTTCTCTTCACTCATCTTTGTTTTATCTTCATGCCATTGAATTTCCCCATAACAGAACATTGTCATCTTTACCATCATCTCTCAACATGTCATCATACTCCTTTTAAACTTATTCGCCTTTACTTCAGCCGTACCTTTGTCCCCCCCTCTTCGCTCCATTTCTCATTTGGAGACATCAATCAACCTGGCTGCAAAGAAGCCTATTCTGCATTCATCGACGCAGAATAAGCGAGCCTCATGGGCTCTTCTCTGCGTTCTTCTCAATCTCTTGTCTTGTCTTGTCTTGCACCTTTGTCTCCTTCATCACTTTATTTAACCTTCGAGTTTCTAGATCGCCAGCACCCCTGAAACTTAGTTCCACAATATTCAGAAAGCATAAATTGCTGCAAATATCCCTTCCGCATTTCTGCTTTTTTTTAGCTTTTTTTTTGATTATTATCATTATTGTTTTCTTCTTCTTCTGCTTCTTCTTTTTCGTTGTCTGTCTTTGTCTTTTTCTTCTTAACCCAAACTACAGAGCATCCTCCCTCTTTCCATAAAGATAATGAAGTTATCAGCATTTGCTGTATTGAGCATTCTTCGCCTTTCCACATCAGTGTTAGCAGTCACCACTACTCGGTCAGAGAACCCATCCCGCGTAACTGCACCAATTGAGTATGCCGTGAGAGAATACGATGATAATCCAGTCACTGAAACAACCACATGGACTGGTTCCGAGACATCATATGAGTCCCTCTTAGTTACTGCTTGTCTTGCAACCGCAGCTCGTAAGAGAGACGACGAAAATCCAGAATGTTACACAGAAGGAACTGTTCGTGTTTATGTGCCAAAACCAACCATCACGGAAACAGCCACTTGGACTGGATCAGGAACTTCGTACCAAACGATTTCAACCCAAGAATGCCCTCTCCAGAAAGATCGGAAAAGAGACGATGAAAACTGCCCTGCAGATACTGACACTGTTATCGTCTATATTCCAACTCCTGTCACCACAGTGACAAGTACAGGAACTCCTTCAGGCACCACCACCACCACGAAACCATTCGAATCTGGTACTGAAACCGTTATTGTTATTGTTCCTCCCCCAACAGAGACAATCACATCAACAGGAACTGGGTCTGTGACCACGACGGAAACAATTCCTCCCACTAGTGGTGGAACTGGCACTGTAATTGTTGAAGTTCCAACACCTACCATCACTCTGACCAAAACATGGACTGGAACGACCACATCCACCAAGACTATCCCAGCTACAAATTGTGCAACTGAAGTTTCGCCCAGAGTTCTCGACGAAGATGATGATGAAGATGATCCAGGCTTCCCTCTGTGTGGGACGGCGACTGTTATCATCCATGTTCCACCACCAATTACCACGATAACAAGTACAGGAACTCCTTCAGGTACGACCACTTCCACAGAGCCATTTACATCAGGTGACACTGAGACTGTTGTCGTCATTGTTCCTCCACCAACAACAACTATCACCACCACGGGAACTGGTTCCAAGACCACCACGTTAACAATTCCTCCTCCAAGTGGTGGAACGGGCACTGTCATTGTTGGAATTCCACCTGAATCTAGTAACTCTGTTACCAACTCTCCCTCTGAGTCTGTCCCTGTTCCATCTTCATCTGAGTCGGCTCCAGCTCCATCTAGCTCTGGTTCCGTGACTTCCTCTGGATCTTCATCTGAGTCCACTCCAGCTCCACCTAGCACTAGTTCATCTGAGTCGACTCCAGCTCCTTCTAGCACTGGCTCTGAGTCATCAACTGGATCTTCATCTGAGTCCACTCCGGCTCCTTCTAGCACTGGCTCTGAGTCGTCATCTCGATCTTCATCTGAGTCCACTCCGGCTCCTTCTAGCACTGGCTCTGAGTCGTCATCTGGATCTTCATCTGAGTCCACTCC